>JAPVRG010229863.1:0-30566 GCA_029783565.1 Rhagoletis cerasi | reverse complement strand
GTTTTTGGGTTGAGAACGATTTTGAAACCTTTGAGGAACGACATTATTTTTCGAACGAAAGATTCATCGTTTAAGGGCGTTTTCTCAACTAGCTTTTAAAATTTGTCTGTCCTCTAAACACACATTTTATTAAAAAAAAAAATGCGTTTGAGGGGCAGATAAGTGGTAAAAGCTACTTAAAAATCTATTTTGACTCCTTACCAATTTCCAGGAATCTCTGCTCTCACTACAGTTAAACATGAAACCCATTTTGAAATTCAACTTTTCATTTAGGGTTAAACTAGAAACTAACCAACCACCCACTCGATCCACAGACACAATCCCCACTAACAATAAGCGCATGATAGATAAACCACAAGCTAACTTCCAACACTCGCGCCATTTTCTGCTTTCAGTCCACAGTTCAACACCTTTATTCGGAAGTTTAAAAATAAAACGATAGTGTGAGACCAACTAGAAAGTAACTTTTAACTACATTGAAACTCAATAGTTCCACTGGCAAAAGTTTTGCAACATCACTTGGAATTAAACGAAACAACAAAAACTAAACGATGTATTCGACTAGACAGCCAACTTCGAATAGAAATACAGTTAAAAGTCAATAGTGTTGCGAAGCGACGGAGGAGGAGCAGAAGATGGTAAAGGGAAATGAAGCCAAAGGTATTGAGTAAACAAATCTGATTGCAAGAGCAGTGCTGTGGTGTCTGCTGTAAGAAAAGCAAATCGCAAGCAGTGAGAAGCATGGACAAGCAGTGAGAAGAGAAATATTATGAAGAGCCTCTTCTGCGTCTTCGGAAATTGTGCACTTCGCACAAAAGTAGCAATATAGCTGACGAAAGCCAAGCAAAAGTAACAAACTAAGAAATTAATTATTAATTTTTATTTGGCCATCAGACCGCGCAAATCGCTGCGCTGAAGCATAGGTAATGATGATGGTGGGAGCACAAGTGTGAGAGAGTGAGACAGAGAAAGATGATGAGTAATAAGCAAAAAGCAAAAAGCATGCGGGCGGCAACTTAAGACTTTCAAAGTAGCGGAAGTGGCATTGAAGGACCATAACACCGGCACACCGGCAGGACATCATTGCCGCAGCGGTAATTAAAAATTTCATGATTAGATATTGCGGTGGCGGCAAAGATTCCGGTCGCGTCAGCAGCTTAAGAAAAACGAGCAATAAAATGGGCTATCGGTGAGAGTGAGGCCTGCCTCTATGTATATTTTAACTGCGCGCCAACATTAGTACGTTTGTATTTATATATGTATGTGCATATGTAGTTGAGTGTTACAGCTTGTGTGTGTGTGCTTTACGCTAAAACTTTCTAAATACTTTTGCACTTTCAACGCCGGCGTGACTGAATGCATTAAGCGCGCTTGGGGAAGAGAAAGTAGTTATGGGCTTTTACGCCCATTAAAGCGGCATTTCACTCACTCGGCTGCCAGCAGTTGTGGCCTTAAGGGTGGTTAAAATGAAAGTACTTTAACTTACTTTTAAGCTTTTAAGCATCGCATATACATAGTATGTACGTAGACTTTCTTATACATAAATATTTTGTCATTAAGAAATTTCAACAGACTTTGCACTAATCATTTTCTTTCTCTTCTCTCTCGCTCTATCTTTACAGGTATGTATGTGCCTGCTTATGACCTGCTGCTTTTAAAAGCAATGTATGTACGTATATATGCACATAAATACATCACTTACAACGCGTTGTTGCTTTGACATTTTAATGAGCGCCATGTACATGAGAACAAAATTTGCTGTTTATCCTACACTCACACACGCTACATGTACGTGAGTACCCCTCAAGAAAAATATGGAAAATGTTCATTTGAATGTAATGTCGAAACATTCCTCTTCGTTGCTTTTGGAAACAAAGCAGAAGATTTGAATTGAAATTGTTTTCACTCCATTTCTTAAGCAAAGCTTGAGGAAGTTTACCGAATAATTTTTTTTACAAATTTGTACTGGTACTCAGGGTTGCGTGATTTCAAATCCTTTTTGATTTAAAATCCGCCATTAATTAAAAAATATATTTGACTTGCGATATGATTTGTCAACCAAATAAGAAATAAAAAGGATTTGTGATTTGAGTCGTTGACCAAATCAGAAATCAAATTTATTTGTGATTTAATTTGTCAACCAAATAAGAAATAACATTTATTTGTGATTTGATTTGATTTTTATCGCGAATCAATTTGTTTGGGAATACTGACAATCCCAAAGAAGTTCCGAAAACCCCGAAATAGTCCCGAAAATCTCGAAATTGGTTGACAAGTTAAATCACAAATAAATTGATTTTTTATTTCATCGACGAATAAAATCACAAATAAATTTTATTTCTTATTTGATAGACAAATTAAATCACAAATAAATTTGGTTTCTGATTTGGTCAACGACTCAAATCACCAACCCCTTTTATTACTTATTTGGTTGACAAATCAAATCACAAATAATTTTTTTATTTTTTATTTGTTCTACAATCAAATCACAAATAAAATTTATTTAGGATTTGCTGCAACTTTCAATTCAGAAATAAATTTGATTTGTGGATTTGTGATTTGATTAATTCAAAATCACGCAACCCTGCTGGTACTATTATGATAAAGTGAATGAGAAATTTTCTAATTTTAATTAAAATTTTCCCTTACTTCCCATTCAGTCATTATGCAATCCAATTGGAATGGAGCCAATAAGATGTTTCATTTGGCTTCATTGAAACTTTTCAATGCGTATATTTTCAGTAACATGTATATTTAGCAAGCTGCATATATACATATTTTGCAAACTGTAAACATCTAAAATGTGCTCAAGCCTAGTTTCCCCATTCATTCCATGGACAGCGAGCAGGAAAGTTTCCCACTGATGACATCGTATGTTAAAAATGAAATTAACTTGCCAACAAAGGGGAATGTGTTCCATGCTTCTTTGGAATTTGTACAGCATGCATGGAGCAATGTTTCTCTTTCCTAGCGGGACGTTTTAGAGCTGTGAAAGCTTTATGTTGACAGCATTTTAGGCGCTAAAAGTTATTTGTGGCATTTCGTAAATTAAATAAGTAATTATGGCAATGCAAGTATGCCAAACTAATGCACATAAATACTTATATATATGCCGTATGCTACTCTTTTAACGCATGACCCTTTTAGTATGAGCGCGTGAGTAACTTATGAGCTCATTAAGATGGAGGAACGGGAATGTTAAACGATGGTAAAGCCTAGCAAGAAAACGAAAGCATATAAATCAGGGACCGAAAATAATCGGTTTATGAAGGATATTTATTTTATAATCATTGCAAAATTGTTTTTTTTTGTTTATATTTTTACGACTATTTGTAGTCGTTATTTTATGAATTTTTGATTTTTAAACGTTATATTCATACTGAATTTTTTAGATAATAAAAGATTTAAATCGGTCATAAAAATGCAGTCTGTATTATAACGGTAAAAAATTATCGAAAAGAATAGAAGTCCAATAAAAAGATTATTTTTGATCGAAAAAAATTAAAATCACAAAGTAGCGATTAAAGATGATCGAAAAAATAAAAATCATAAAATAACGATTAAAGGTAATCGAAGAAATAATGATCCCATTATAACTGTTTAAAATAAAATAAATATCACATAACGATTAAAAATTATTGAAAAAATAAAAATAAAAAATAAAAGTACTAATAAGTCACAGGAATGCCTACTAAGTAGACTTTGATTTCAGTTAAGAAAGACATTTCAATTTTTCTAGAACTTCATTTGGCTTATAATCCACTGAGAGGTAGGCACGTCCAAAGACTGAGCATATTATCTTGTGACTACTGTAAGAGTTTTCAAGGTAAAGAAGTGGAGAAACAATGCTGCAGCTTCTGCGTCAGTGTTCTTGACAGTCTAGACCTACCTTCCTGGGCAGACAATTCTTCGACCATTTGAAATCAAAATAGAGATATTTTGAGCCTTTAGGTATTTCAGTCGAGCTCTTTATAGGTGGCTAAGCAGTTTAAATGGCTGACTTTTATCCAGCTCCTCACAATACACTCCATTGCCTTTTCTGTCCACCATATTTGAATCATGCGTGTAGATATCAAAGATGATATGGCCGGGTATTATGCTCTTAACCCACCCTTTTTTTGTAGGTAAAACTGACAGTCTCAAGCTGTTGTATAGCGATTGCATTTGTAGAATACTGTCCAGGTTTAAAATAATGGTCTGGAAGGTCTCGTAAATAATTTTTTTGTCTTCTTAATAGCCAAAACTGCATAGAACTGATTTTCAGGAAGCTACTGAAACCTCGGACACGGTTGTAGTGAAAATATTTTATTTATTAAAAATTTTCTGCAAAAAGCTGAAAAATGTAGGCTACCGAGCACATAAAGGTTAAGGATATTTTCGAGATTTTTCTGGAGTACTTTGAAATTTTTCGTTTTTTCGTTAAAAAACGCCAAAGGCTCAAAATGGAAGCATCAACTGGGTTAAAATGATCTGCTGAAAAACTACAAAAAAATTACAATAGGCCCGTCAGGACTAAAATTATAATTGGAATCTCTTTATACGATATTTCGTACGCCCACATATTTACGTTTATAATGCTACTAAGGGTCAAAAGGACTTATAGCAGAAGCGAAGTGAAAATGTTGTAGAGAAAAAAATACTCATTAAATTTTACTTTTAGCGCCTGAAGACAAAAATGATGCTTAAAGGGCTGTTTGCAGCTCTCAAGAAAGAACACAAGAAATATTTTTCATTATTTCAGTTGCTTTCGCTGTAAGTTTTCTTAAATAATTAAATATAGGAGGATTTTTTTCTTGAGGACTGCAAACTGATTTAAAAAATTCTGATAGAAGAAAATTTCTTTTCCATTTCTTGTTCGACATTTTATATGAATTTTTCGTTTTGCTTGAAAGCTGCAAAGTCCTTAAAGTAGATTTATACACAATTGCATTTAGTAAGTAATCGAAATTTTTACCAAAGGTTTAAGCTTTTTGTGAGGAGGTGGTGCAAAATCCTATTGCTATGTATTTGACTATCATATATTGAATGAAGTCCTAAACAAAAATCGTAAAATCTTTCGGCAGCATTACAAAGATAATCCCACTTGTAATGTACTTCCAATCCGAGTTCCATTTATCGCACATACAATTACCGTTAAAGATCACACTATTCAATAAATTGTACTCGTATACTTATTTATAATACACATGAAAATTAAACATAAATATGTACATAATCATAAGTAGCTTAATCACAGTAAAAATATATCAAGAGTAATGTGAGTAGACTTTGCCCCAGCCTACATTGCGGCTCTAAGCAAAGTTGTATTGCCAGCATCTTAGAGTAAATATATAGGTATGTGAGAGTATTTAGTGGCAGAAAATACAGCTGATATAATAACAATATGTACGGAGCACGAGTCCAAGCACTAACAAAAACAGCACATTAATTTAGTGCTCTTTTGCCACACCAACCAACGACGCTGCCATTTATTACATCGACCATTATCTTAGTCTTAAACCTGTCGCGTTTAATGCTGGTAGAACACCATGCGTACACACATACATGCAAACATGCATGTGTGGCATTTATTATTATTAACATCATAACTACCGCAACGGATATTAACTACATTCACACAAAAGCGCACGGCATTAATGGCTGTGAAAGCGCAAAATGTCAAAGCTTGATGACATTCATCAGCAACAAAGCAGTATTTGTATATACACTGAAGGTTATGAACGCATAGCTAAAATGAAGATTTAAGGTTACACTTGGTCATGTGTTTGCCATAAATATAGAATGAGAGAAACACACACATACAAATATGCGGCTTAATGCCTACACTCTATTTCAAGTATATACATACATATGTAGGTGTCAAGGTGTTTATACACTTGCGTGCATACAAATACAAATACACGTAAATTCAATTATTTAGATACAGCGAAAATTGCGCAATATTTATGTTGTTCAACAAAGTTTGTTAGAATGTGGGTGACTGAGTTTGAGGATATTCAACTTTCATAGCGTGTTTTTGGTTACTTCTCTTAAACTAAAATAAGTTATATGGCGAGGAAGATCTTTTTTGGTATAAACTCTCGAAAAGCCTCTCCTAATTTCTATAATCATTTAAATAAAAAAATAATTAGGTGGCTATATATTTAAATCATATTCGCTTCTCAAGAGCATTTCTCTTTGACCGCCGTTGCGTATACGTAACGTTTAACCATTCTGCAGCGTTAAGGTCATTCCATCGCCTTTTTGATGACAAGCATTATTAAAATATCCTTTTACCCATCCTTAATACTATGATTTCACATTTAAATTAAGAAATTTTTTTTTTTGCTTTCTAATAGAAATTATTTGAAAACTTGTGTATTCTTCTATTAAGGTCATCCGGTGGCCCGCAATAGGCTGCAATAGATATACTAGTTTCTAGTTTTTAAAATATTTTGCAGAATAGCTTCCATACAAAAAAAAAATTTAATGATGTGAAACAGGAAATACTTAGTGAAAAATCATAAGTTAAAAATTTTATCAAACAGCCATTTTTAACCGCCAGGTCTTGGTTCAAGTTTTATTGATGATTTTTATTAATTGACATACCCTTTATCTAAAAACAGAAAAAAATCGGTCCCTTTAAAAACACGCGTGTTGCACCGTACACGTGACAGAAGTGAAAGTTCTTAAAAATTCGGAAAAATTAAGAATAAGTGAGAATCTTTAAAAAAAAAATGTATAATACAAAAACTTGCATAAATATAATTCTTATTATTACTTTGCAGTATTGTATTTTGCTTTAATTTGAGCACAACTTAACATTAAAGAAATTTTTATTGTACCGATCCCACGCAATGTAAGCAAACATTGTGTTAGCGCAATGTATCAAAGCAAGGAAAATTGCGAATAAAAGATTGCGCCATTTGCGGGTGATGGCATCTCAATAGCAACAAACAAAATTACTTTAATTTGACTATCCTTGGCATGGCGACCTGCTGAGCAGAAAAACTTATTTGAAGCTATTTCATTCAATCGCATGTTATGTGTATGTATACAATTTTATATTTGTAGACTTACATGATTACTCTTCACAGATAGTTTAAAAGAAATCTATAATTATTGGTCACAGAATTTTGCAAAGAAATTGATCACACTTCTGTAGGAAAATCAGAGAATAGCAAAAACATAGACGAAAACGAATAATTCATTTAGCCAGTTCCCGTACTGCAGGGTTTAGTCATAAATATCGTGAAGTCGTTTCCGCAAACACATAAATAATAGCTTCAGTATTCATTCACTATTTATGACCAAATGTTGGAATACGGGAACAGGCTAACTCTCTTTTGGCTATCTTCCTTTGGTTTGACAGTTTAAAGTATGTTCAGAAAGAAATTAAATAGAGTCAATTAACTTTTTAATTGAGCCAACGTTTTTGGGTGTTCACACACAGCTGTTCCATTAGCTACAGTGATGGAAAAGTTGGTGCAATCGTACTTTTCTTTAATTTGAAAGTATACTCGGTACAAGCGCACCATTTTAGGTACATTTGGAACGTAGCAAAATAACCTTTCAGGAAATCTTTTCTTATTTTTATTGATATTTTAGCGCATTTTTTGGTGTGGGTAAATTGACCAAAGGCTCTCTTTGTGAAGGGGCATAAAAATTATACAAGGGTGGTCAAAGTAACGTAACTGTATAGTTGATTGCGCCAAATAGACAGAGAATATTTCTTTTTAAAACATCAGATCGAAAAAAATCTGTGGAATGTGATTCACCTTTCCTAAAACAGTTTTGTCTCGCACTGATCGAAAATATTCTGTCTTTTTATAGCCAAATTTGCTTGATGTGAGTCTAAAACTTGATACGGGAGAGGTTGTCCTCTAATTTTTTCAACTATATACGTATGAACATACATATTTATTTTTTGGGAACATTTAAGGTATAATGTTTCCGCGAATTGGGTACAATTTGAAAATTTAATGTTCCATCAGTTATTAGTTTTAAAAATTTCAGTCTCCATTTTTGCGATACCGCCGCCTAAGAAGTTCCACTTCAAAAAAGCCAAAATAAAAAAAATTTAAATAATCTTTAAAATCGAATATCTCGAAAAGGGTTGAGTTTTGGACATCATGTCGTATAACTTAATTAATCAACAAAAAATCTATATAATAATGTTCTTTAAGTATCTAAAAAGACTCCGGTAGCGCTGTATATGAGGCGTTCTTTATCAAATTTTTATTTATCTGTAAATTTTTGTTGTGAACTCAAATTGAACGTTGAAATCTCTGCTTTTGTTTGTACCGTGGCTTTTTATATAAATGCAAAATATCGGACTCATACGGCTCTCCAGAGCAATCGTTGGACCAAAAATAAATAAATTTGTTGCTCAATAAATATCCAATCTTCTATCGGGTACAAATCATAGTCTTTTATGCGTACTCTGTGTAATCATAATGATACATGCAAAATTTCAAAATGGCGGCCAGTGGCGAAATTATGTCAATCTCTGCGAACCTCACAGTTGAGTCTGAGAGTTTTTACATTTTATTATTTTTTTTTTTTACCAAACTGAATGCGTCCAAAGTTAAAATGTCTTATGAAAATAGTTTTTGCATAGGTCAGGAGCTCTCCTTTTTGCGTTTGCACTTGAAATGTTTCATTGTTTTGATTTCTATGTATACTACTATAACACTGAACGTATCTCTGAGCTTAACATCCGTGTATAAATTTTGTTCTCTGCCGCATAGTGCAGTTTATATAAGAAAATATTTTTATCAGTGTATGTTATTTGCAGTGATATTTGCAATTGATTTTGAATACGAATTTCCTTTACTTTACCAACAGTTGCACGGCACTTACCTGGTACTTGCCGGTTTCCTTTGTCATCTGTCTGCGCTCCTGGCAAATTAGCAACGACATCTATATATTTTTGCACCTAATTAAATTGATTTCTAGTAGTTAACAAAATCAACGCCAGTAGCACAAATGTTTAAAAATTCAGACACTGAATTAAATTTGCTATACACAAAGGCAGTTTTCAATTTAAATTTGCTTGAATAAAGTAAGAAAATAAGAAGCGAAAAATGCTTTTAAAAAGAATTTGAAATTAATACTCAAACCTCATTTTTTATCACGACAATTGATCGCGATTGTTTAAACTCCAACATTGGGCCTCAACTTAACTTGCACTTAAGGAACAACGTTCTAAACAAATGCGGCATTTTTGGCATTCCTCAACAAAGTCTAATGAATAGATTTTCATTTCAGTTTAGCTAATTTGGCTTTTTAATTGAAATCTATGCAGTTCGTTCTTTTAGTAAAAATTTTGCATTAACTCAATAGAAATGAGGATATTGTTTTGGTTAGATCAACTTGGCTGAGATCGTAGTGGACCCTCACATAGACATACAATTCGCCAAGAGTTAGTACGGTGGCATAGAAGTATTTCAAATAAGACTTTATCATCCAACGAGGAGAAGAACGCAAAGCAAAGAATATCATTTGCAATCTGAAGAATGCTGGACAGTGAAATAGGAGGCTCTTACGCGTACGCATTGGCATTACATTCATTGTCTGCTAGATTTGAATTTTTCACCCTGCACTAGTCCCCGTTTTTCCACCCGAGATGGGGTGAGACAGTGTGCAGTATGTACGCTAGTCTACTAACCCAAGCACTTGTTGGTGGTTTCTGCGTTGTTAGATTGAAGATGATCTTTGCAGTGCTGAAGTTTTTTTCTTTAAACTGCAATACTGCATCTAGCTTTGCTTTAACGTTGGTACAGAATTCATGTATTTTCGTTCTGCACTCTGTTCACCACAGCCGTTACTCACTTAATGGCAGCCTGACTGTCAATGTATTTATATGTTGAACTAAGGATCTAATTTGAATGAGAATTTTCCATTTTCCTTACCCAAAACCTCACGTTTACGAGCTTTCTTTTCGAACAAAAAGCAATTGCATACTCATACATTTGCACATGAATCATTATTTCAACAAATTAAGTGCACATTAAATGTTGCTCATACGCCCCTCACCGTTTCTCCCAAAAGAAATTTATGTCGGGTGCAGTCTATATTTAGACGAGTTGAATTTTACATATTCATGCACATATGTACATACGAATGAATATGTCCTCTTCTTCATTTCCAATCCGCTAAATGTTTGTATATACATTTATAGCGGGCTCCAGAAGTAAGTAAGCAATAAGAATAAAAGCTTCTTTAGGACTACCACATAATACCTGTACATATGGCGGCTGCTTGTTTGGTAGCTGTACGCGAACTTGCTTTGCGCTGTCACTCTGTCTATGTAAAGCGGACTTCCTTCCACATCTCTATACTTTCCGTGCACGCATGCGTTTAATTAAATATTTGTCTTAGTTAGCATGAGTCTGGAACTCATATTGGCAGCATTCACAAATTTAGTTGTTCTTCGTTTCGAAAATAACCTAAGTATTTGCTTGCATATAATGGTGCTGTGCTCCTTCATTATGCGTGTTTTTAACGTGTACCTCCTTTCTAAAGCTACATACATAACTATTTCAATTGCACTTTATTTCGCAACCCACAAACCAAAATATTTCGCCGATACCGAGGGAATAAGTATATACATAAAAAAAGTTGGGCCAACAACATTTTTCATTTCAGTGCTTTGATTTATTTGACTTCAAATGTCTGCAAAACTTTTCTTGTCTTTCCTTTCATTATTTTATTTTTTTTTGGTAGTTGTTGAAATTCATGCAGTTCGCGCTGCATAATGAACATAATAAATCACAATGTGTTGGTGCATTTGCAGAATGTGTACTTAATGACAATTCTGCTGTCAAAATTAAAATGTACTTACTTTTTGGCAGCACGAAATGGAAGCAGAAGGTTCATAAGATAAATAAATTTGTTGAAAATATGTAATAAATAATAGTTTTATGTTACATGATTCATATAACTCGAATTTTTTTTTAAACTTGAAAACATTTCATATTATTAGCAACTTAAGTAGTTATGGAATATGGTAAGCTTTTTGGCTGATGCATATCTAATACATTAAAACTTTTTAAATATTAAATTTTTGTCATGATGCCATTATTTCATGGCACGACATAACTATTTTATGTCATGCCATATTTATGCCATAGAATTTCGTTTGATGTAGTCAAATTCGTTAGAATTTATATTCAATAAAATTTAAGAATTTTGTCATTTCTGTCGTACCATAATTTTTGTTACGACATAATAAGAAACAAACAAGAAATAACACTAAACTATACATGTGCATACATGTAGAATACCTGAACACAAGCTAATTCAAAAATTTTCACACAGTACATATTGCACATTTATGTTACGCCATAAGTTTATGTCATAATTCTTAGAAACAGATGTATACTGCAGAAATTTCGTTATTGTTAAAATTAAATATCTGTCATATCTAATATTAAATATTTATGTCATACCATAATTTTACCTTAAGCCTCAAAATATTTCCAAAAAGCTTGTAATAGTACTTTATCGATGCATGCTTGCTTTAAAATTAAAATTGTGTCATAATATTAAATATTTATGTCATGCCATAATTTTACTTAAATCCTAAAAATATTCCCAAAATGCATGCTTGCAAATTTTAAAAAAGAAAAGAGAGTGCTGGGGTGTTGAAGCTTTGTTTTATACAAACTAAGGTAGTTAATTTATAATTATAACCTTACCATTAACATTAAATCCCAATTAACGATATTGCAGCTTTAACTTCATTTCAAAATTAAAATGTTAAATGTTTTGCTATAACTCAATTGTATATCATAATTATTTTGTGTCATACCATAATTTTGGTAAAAACTCACTCATTTAATATAAAGCGTCATTTTTCAATACAAATTTCCATTTGAATCACTAGCTGCCAACTTTCATTAAACCATTATTTTAATTCACTTCTAAATTGACTATCTTAGAGGAATTATATTAAATGCAAGTTTTTGATTAATCTCAACGAAAGAGTTTTCCATTGCGCATACATTTTAAATAGAAGTATAGTTGTGTTTTCTAGTTCATCTGACTATCTTAAATAACCTGGAGCAAATTAATTCTAAAAAATTGGTCTTGTTGTAAATACTGACATACATTGTTCCGCTTATCATCTCCCACAAAATGCTCACTACACACTTGAATGAGTATTTAAGCACTTTTTTCATAAATTTAAGTACATACCAGCATTAACTACTACTCATCCAACTACTAACATTCTACTCATCCCTTTTCAAATAATGTCTGCTGATCATCATCGCATTTATTATCATCATTATGATCATTGTCACCACAATCGAATTGAAAGTATCCATTCACTCAATTTAATTTCATTCCTTTTTCCTTTGCTACACACAACATCCGTCAGCTTAACCGACGTTCATCAATTGAAAGTGTGTGTGTATATATGTATATGCATACATGCGCAAATATGTACAAGCTGACACACACATATCTTTTCTTTCAATCTCCTGGCATTCTTGCTGGCGCTTCTGTTTTCAAGCATCATTGTCATTTGTATTGAAGTGCATTATCATTGAATTGCAGAAACAGCAGCCGAAAATCTAAACCACAGTTGTATCAATGTCACTCAGTGTTTGCTTTTTATTGCTACTATTCCGTTATACTTTTATGTAAGTAAACACTTGCACGAGAGTATGGCTGATACATTTATATGTATGTATGTATGTATGTACGTATGTATGTATGTATGTATGTATGTATGTATGTATGTGTGTAGTAGTGATAAATGCGCTTAAATTCAATATTGGACATTCGAATGTCCTGTTCGAATCTGTCATTACACCCATCTCTTCCTTTTACTTTCATTTTAGCATCTCATAATGTTTCCTCTTCTGCCTAAGGATTCGATATACAGGGTTACCGTGAAAGTCGTCCTAGATAATTAATGATTAATTTGATTATATTAAAGGATGTCCAAAACTTAAAAAATAAAAAAAGTAATTTAAAGAAAAAAATTAGAATTTGTGTCAGAAATGGAAGCGGCCATGTCGAGAACGAACTATTATTATTATTCATAAAAAATTAAGTAGATTTAAAGTGCTCTATAAAGTAACATTTTCATACAAATTTTCGATTTATTTTTTATGAATTAGGGGGTTAATTTTTGGGTTTGGTACAATTTTTCCCTTCTTATGAAATTTTACCCTCCACTAGTTGAACCCGCAATCCGCCTACAGGATACTTCTTTATTTTAAGTATTTTACCTTTTTGGACAGCTAAAAGACACATAATTTTTTACAGAATAGTTTCCATAAAAAATTTTTTTTAACTATGTGAAGTATAAAACCTTAGTGCAAAATTGTAAATTCAAAACTTAATCAAGCAGCCATTTTTAGCTATCAGGGCTTGGTTCAAATTTTATTGGTGATTTTTACTAATTCAAATGAACTTTAACTAAAGTCAGAAAAAATTGACCCTTGAATTGAAATTTAAAAAAGTGGACATAAAAGCAAAAAAACAATTTTTTAAATAATCTTCAAAATTGATTATCTCGAAAACGGAGAAGTTTTGGACATCTTGTCATTTAAAAAAAGTAATCAGAAATTATCTAAATAATAATGTCCTTAAATATCTATAACGACCTTCCCTGTAACCCCGTATATGTATGTATGTATAAGTATTGGTGGTATTTGACCGATAACACAAGATTACAATCTAAGAACAAAATTTTGGTGCCGGGATATCTTTAGCCGTTTGTTATAAGGTGGGTATTGACAACACTAAAAATTATTTCAATTTTTTTTTGTCGACCTTTTCACTAAAAATAATTTTTTTTTCCTGCCTGTAGTTTTCGACACATCGCCACATAACGAGTTTTGATTAAAGAACAAAAATGTCGACCTTAAAAATATCTAATATCTAGAGAATACATTAACCGATCAAAACATGTTATATACCCAAGGTAATGGAATTCGCTATCTTTTGTTCATGATTTGGTTTTCATTATAATGACATATTTTTGAGATATTTGCAAATATTCAAAAAAAGTGTTTTTTTTTAAATAGGAAAATTATCAATTTGTATTGTTGAAATTTTGAACTTTTTTTACTCATATCTTAAAACTAACATCGTGACAAAAAATAAAGACAAAAATAAAAATAAAAAACCAGGCAGGAAATGCAAGTTATTCGCAAGAGAATAAAAATACTCATTTTTAATAATGCATACTTAAGATCAGCAATTTTAGAAACATTTTTTGGTGCCGGGATACTGTTAGTGATTAGTTATAAGGTGTGTGCTGTAAAAATTATTTTTATTTTTTTACTACCTACCTTTTTTTCTTGAATCAAAACCAGTTATGTGGGTATATCTCGTAAACTACACGTAGGAAATACAAATTTTTTCTATTTATGTAATCAGTATAAGGCAAGGACCGAAACTGATTGTTAAATATCATGATTTTTATTTTTCCATAAAAAAATAATCGTTATTTTATGATTTTTATTTTTTCGATCAAAACATAATCATTATTTTTGTGTTTTATTTTTTCAATTAAAAAATAATCGTTATTTTTTTTTTTTTTTTTTCGATCAAGAAATGATCGTTATTTTTGATGTTTATTTTTTTCGATCATTTTTAACCGTTATAACGGAGACTGCTTTTTAATTACCGCTTTAAATCTTTTATGATCGGAAAAATAAAAATCATGAAATAAAGATTAAATTTGATCGAAAAAATAGAAATCAAATTTTAACGGTTAAATTATGATTTTTATTATAAAGATCATAACCGTTACCATCCCTGGTATAAGGTCCTAGGTTGGAAAATAATTACAGCTGCTCTGCACCAAAACCACTGTTGACCAGTGTAATATAATGTGCCTGCCTAAGCACTTTGCTATTTGCTCTTCTTTTCGGTATCATTTTCTTTAAGCACATTTGTAAACGTTATGTATGTATACATACTATTACTTAGATACATATGTACCAAGTACACCGTTAAGTACTCTCACATAGTACATAAGCATGTAATAAAAAATTCGAAGACTCGCTCGAATTCTTTCAATCACTCAACACTATTAACGGCAATTGATGCTGTGACGCATTGTCCTGCATTGATTTCCAATAAAACCTGCGACATGCGATATGGTATAATACCAGATCAAGCGCAAATTTTTCTTATACTTTTAGTGTTTGTTTCTTTGTATATTAGAATTTTTACAGATTATAAATGCGGGTATTATTAACTATAGCGTCGGATATTTCGTGTTTTTACAGCTTTTCGTTCAAGTGTTATATGGAAGAAAAAGCTCAACACCCTCGGCGGAAACAAAACCTCAAAAATCAGCGATAATTCTTAGCCAATTAAAACTTGCACTTTCTTCTACTAAAATTCAATGAGCTACGAAACTGCATACCCACAATTTTTCTAAAAGCTCTGATTCAAATGTTTGAAAATTTGATCACGAGTTTTTTATATTTGAAAATTTTTTGGAAATTTGGTGCGAAGTTTGAAACTTTGATGTATGTGGTTTTAGTTATAGAATCACATATAGCTTCAGGGTCATTTCATCTCAAATCGTCCAGGCAGTTAGGGTTAGGTTTTTTTTCCAATAAATTTCTTTTATAGTTTCTCCATCGAAATCCATGAGACATTTTCAATGCATGCAATTTGGTTTTTTTATGAATCATGATTTTTTATTTTTTATTTATTTATTTATTTTTTTTTCATTGAAAATTCCTAGTAATAATATGATATAATGCTAGTTATATTGTTATAATGCTAGTTGAAAACATAAATTGAGAATGGAAAAGTCTAAGCAATGCCAACATTTTTGGTTTGAATTTTTTTCATTTTTCGTATATTTTAAAGACGATTACTAATAAAATATCTGAAAATTGACTACACTTAAGATTTTGTTATTCTAAACTAAAGCTTCACATGTCATGTTCACAGAAGAAAAACCATAACAAATGAGCTACTTTTGGCAACATGATAGCATTTCTCATAAATAAAGCCTAAAATAACTGAATAATTAGCACTTTGACTTCAAAAAATCATAATTCCTAAACAACGAATTTTGGCTAGTAGAGGCTGCTAGATAATTTCGATTATATATATAGCTATGAAAAAAAAATATATACTAAGGAAAAAAAAATGATGCTATTCGAAATTTTTTAGGTCAAACATTTTTCAATTTTTTTTTATAATGACGATGTAAAAAAATTTTTTTTAAATATATCATTTTTCACACTTCTGACTTTTAGAGGTAGCCTGTACCTACAAACAGAAAAAACAAATTTCGAAGATCGGTAATTTTTTCGCAAAGTTATCGAATTTTCAAAAAAATTAACATGATCCAAAAGAGCAAAATCGAGTTTTCAGACAAATTTTCAAAAATTCCCCACGACGAAAGAACTCAAAATCAAGCAAAAAGAAAAATTACGTGTCTCATGGATTTCGATGGAGAAACTATAAAAAAAAATTTATTGGAAAAAAAACCTAACCCTAACTGACTGGAGGATTTGAGATGAAATGACCCTTCAATAAAAATTGACGAAAAAGTTGTATGATTAAAAACATTGTGAACATTGTACACAAATTCACTGTATACTGAACTTCCGTTAAAACACCATACTAAAAAAAATAATTTTCTGATACAAAAGTTATTCCTCTAAATACACATTCACTATTTGCCATAAAATCTGTGTTCAAATTTTTTAAATTTAATTAGACATCAATAATATCATGAGGCATTTTTAATTAAAACATAACTTTTAGCACAAAATACAAAACTGTTTATTGTTTATTTGTGTTGCATTGCATATGACTATGCCTTTGAAGCTAATTTGCCAGCGCTATTAATATTTTAGCGACTGCCAATAAATTTCTGCATTATTATTTGGATTTTTTTTTTGTTTTGTTACTCGTTCAACCGTCGAAAATTAGTTACATTCCTTCGTAGTACATAAATTTTGCGGTTATCAGCTACACTTTATTAGATGTATGAAAGTTAAGTGGTTTTTGTATGCGCACTTAATTACTAAATATGTACGAAGCAAATGAAATAAATTATAATTGTTGCTCATACGCAGTGGTGTGTCTTGAGCAAAAAAAGGGCCTAGCCATGTAGCGTGCTAGTTTTTAATTCAATTACATAAGTTGAATCATAAACAAAAAAACCAAAACAAATTATTGGGTGTTTGGAAAATAAACATGAATTTTAAATCATATAAAATTGCAATTAAATAATAATTGCAATAAAAGCAATGCGTGTGAGTATGTTAGTAAGTAAATTTGCAGCGCATTAAATCAGCAGTTAATTTCTTTCACTGCGCTTTTTTTTTGTTTTCTTCTATTTTTTCGTCCTGCTCAATTCAATTACTTCCAGCACTTAACAATATAAACACTGGTTTTGATTGTGATTTACTTTAATATTACTGTTGAATTGAATTGTTTGCTTGCCAGTTTATTATATATTTATTTATCCTTTTTTGCTTGCATACATCTTTTATGCTGACATTGTTGCATTTTCTTGGATTCAGTAGAAAATGTAATTAATGTACCGCAAACATTCTGTGCATAATTTAAAATGTACTCTTTTTTAAGTTATATAATTTAGTTCGTTAATAACTAGGTAAATGTATGTTATGTAGTATGTAATATGATTGTCAATGAAATATTTCTCACTTACCTTGCATGCATTTTTGCTTTGCTCTTTTTACTGAAAATTTTCCTGATTGTGATTTTTTCATCGTACAAATTTTATTTAATTACCATAGACGGAATAAATTATTATTATATTAATAAGTTCTGTTTTTACAAAAAATGTCATTAATTAATAATTACATTGACTTTTTATCTATATTTTATTTGCAAATTTATCGCAATTTTCAGATCGAAGAGAGCAAGACTTTAATGATTTATTGTGAGTATAGTGAGCCACATTTTCAATAAAAAAAATTGTAATGCTGCATTGCAGCTAAATAGTTTTTAGTAAATTTGCATTAGAAGTTTCTAATTTCTTGTCTAAAATTGAAGCATTACTTCGTGGGTATTGTGGCAACAAACACGCTTTTCTTAGATTTTTTTTTACATTTCTTTATTCATGTAATAGTCTCCCAGCATGTGTTTCCAGGGCCCAGTGTCCTTTGGAAATGGTTGTTAGTCGAGTCAAATTCTTTTTGTCCCATTTTTTGATGATAACTGAAATCCATTTTGCGCAATACTAGATAGGTCACAGGCTCCTACAGATTCTGCAGGGTTGTATACTTTTCTACCTGCGGTTGGCAACATTTTGCGGCCCTACAAAATTTTAAAAATCTGATTGAATGAAAACTTACCTTGACCTTTAAACCGACCATCAAATGAAAGATTTTTATATTTTATTTTTGATCCATAATAAACTTCTCAAAAAATTGTATGCGTGTAAAACTTTTTAAAAGGTTTACTGCAAAGAAAAGACAAACATTTAAAAGCTTATATTTTTGATGATCATTATAATGATCAAGGGTATTTCTTTATTCAACGAGACTACCTTTTCTGAATTCTGCGTCTTAAAAGCTTTAAAATACCCTTATATTTATGTCGGCCGTTTAGTAAAAATAGGTAGTCCATTCGGAAGGAGATCTGCTGTATTCGAGTAAAGTCGTCGAGCAGCTTCGGATGTCTCGCGGTACCTCAATAACTCTGTTTTTGACTAGGCTTTATAAAAAAGGACAGCCCGGATGACACTTTTATTCGGCCCTAGAAGTAGAAACGAAAAGGGTTTAGGCACAATTTTTCGGTGAGATGGTACATCAGGTAATTAAGATTAAAAAAATAGAAAATATTCTGTTAAAATCATTATCCTTAAAAGTATTGCTGAAGTTAAAAAATTTAAATAGGGATCTTATCTCTAATTTCACATATAGGTAGCTGTCTATAAATTTTTCACGGTACATGCTATTACCCCCATGGTAGCCATGGAGTATCACATGAAGATTCCCAAGCAAGATGAGTTATTTGCGTTTCAAGGCAATATCACAGAGGAGAACTCAAAAGCTTCTGAGAGGATAGAAATTACAAAGTAGGATGTATGGATTTTCAAGCATGTAATCCTCTTCTGACGGATAGGTGGTAACAAATTATCGATTAAAAGAAGGCATGGAAAGCTTTCTTGCAAAATCGTTAGTCAGTTGTGACCAACACTTTGTTTATAAATATTAACACTGAATGTTCATAACACTTATTCAAAAATTTTAGTTTAAAGTCCTGGATATTTATTTTGTTTCTTTTTTTTTTAATTTTTTGCTATATCTTCTAAATCAAGAAAAAAATTGTAAACGAGTAATTTAAAAAAAAAAACGGACTTCAATGGTCATATAAAAATGTACGAGCACCGTTAGTTTCTTCATGATCCAATTATCAGAACTAAGCCAAATTAAACTGTGGACCACCTTTGAGGTGCAACCTTAAGATAAAAAAAGGTTTACCAAAAACATACGTAAAAAACATTCCGACAAGTTGATACCTACTCCTTTTTTTAAAGTCGTTGAAAAATAAATGATTTTTAATAACACTTTAAAAGCTCTATTTTTTCTAATTCGCTTTTTGCCAGATGCATAATTTTTACTGCAAAGTAAACTTGCTAGTTATTAGTTTAATTGAAAGCATTCATCGACATTTATTTAGCTTACACAATTTTTTTCATCGATTTGAGTTGTACTGTTATTTTATGCTGCCTTCTGTAATGTTCAGGTTTTGCACACCCAAACTCTTTGTGGTTTCTTCCCCACTTGCACTGGCTAGCTCAACCGCAATCAGTGTTTTCACACTCAGAAAAGAAAAATACAGAAAAAAGTTCAAAATACGTAGTTAAATTTTTTCTGCTTATCAAAAATTGCATCATGCAATTTTGGTTTCTGCATTTTAATATTATTCTGTAATTAAATTGTATTCTATCAATTACAATATATAATATTTTTGTAAAGCAAAAATTGTTATTATTTTTTAGATTTTAACTACACACCATTCAATAAAAGACTAGCGTTGGAATATGCACATACGTGACTTATCATTTTTTTGCATGCGAGAAGAAAGCTAATAGTGAATTGAAGTAAAGACGAAGTAGAAAATTTTCAAAGAAATTTGTATACACTTTAATTTTCAAGAAATTCCTATAAGTCTAGAATATTTTAGTCTTCCAAAGAAATGAAAGTCATTTGCGGTACAAAAATTCACTATGTAGAAGTACATTTACTTCGAAAGGATCATTGAAAGATTCTGTGAAAAGAAATAGAAAAAATTCTTGGAAGCGTTTGTATTCCTTTGAGCATAAATACAATCGTTGACATATCGCACACCGTCTTCAAAAGAGACACTTTCAAAATTACCCGCTTGCCATAAAACGCGAAAAACTATTTCCAAGCACATGTTAATCATATGGGCAAGGGTGACTTTATATTAGATTTTTTAAACAAATTAAAATAAAACTTTGTTGCAGCTTTTGCTGAATAGTCTGTGAGCATTTTTAGTGCATTATTTCAAAAATGGAAAGCAAGGAGCAATTGCAAATAATAATAACGCAAATCACATCATTTTATAGCCACGTGGCCGTAACTGCGAATATGGCACTTATTATTTATAGTTGAGACAGGAGCAGGATGAGGATAAATACTCATTGCGCTCCATAAATCAAAATAAATAATCTAAAAAGCGCCAACAATAATACGATATGTTAACTTGCTTTGGTCCTCCATATACTCAACATACAGAATGTATACTAAAACGGTAACTACAATCGTATGTCTTTAAAAACTGGATTTAAAATATTCAGGGTCGAAATACACAACTATCAAGCTCTAAACTTGGACAAATGAATCTGCGATATCTTAGCAGCTACAGGGGTTAATTTACTCAAAATTGATTTCCATAATAACCTCTTAGCAAAAAAATTTTATTTTTGATTTTAAAAGTTTTTAAAAGAACAACAATTTAATCCGCTTTTTTAATTATGAATCATATCCAGGTGGTCTACTCTGTATTGCGATTCGAAAGAAAAATCATTCGGATTCGGATGCTTGACACTATGAATTTGTATCAGTCCGTGTCGCCTTTCGAATCGCATTGGCTTTCGAATCGCAATACAGAGTAGACCCCCAGTTTTAAAAGAGTGAAGGTTTTTGTCTGGGTTTAAGTTACCAAGTATATGTCCTTTTTTTTGAAAAAACAAAATTTATGTCTACACAATTTCCAGTTGAATTTTGGAAAGCGTCAACTGGATTTTAGAATAGTCAATTGAACTGTAGAAATTTTAAATTGGATTTTAGCATAGTCAACTGGATTGGAGAAAGGGTCAATTGGATTTTAGGATAGTCAACTGGATTATAGAAAAAGTCAATTGGACTTTAGAATAGTCAACTGGATTGGAGAAAGGCCCAATTGGATTTTAGAAAATGTAAATTGGAATTTAGAAAGCGTGAACTTTTTAATTATTCATACACTATGCTATGCATATGATTATGTAGTTTTAAATATTGTTGAAGGATCTGGTTATAAATACTTTTTATTAGGTTTTAACAATATAATATATATTAAAGTTAGACAAGAGGTTTCATTTAGGAATATACGATCTGTATGTATGTAGTATAAAACACGCAGATTGTGTGAAACAAATTCCCGCAAGGCGAAACGCTGCTTATTTCTTCGCCTCTGCGCATTGTAACTAAGCAAATACCACAGTCGTATTTTAGCTCCTTTTTTTTTATTAAAAAAATGTATTTTACATATGTACATAGACAAATTTGCATTGACAAATACCGCAAATAAGAAAAAACTGGTTGCTGCAAAATTTTTGTAGAAAATTCTAAAATTCACTTTACGTTTTCTAAAATCCAATTTACGTTTTCTAAAATTCAATTGGCTATTCTAAAATCCAATTGACGTTTTCTAAAGTCCAGTTGACTATTCTAAAATCCAATTTACGCTTTCTAAAATCCAACTGGAAATGGTGTAGTTTTTAAAAGACCCGCAATTTAATTTCTGAAATTTATTTCCAGTTTTTAAATGATAAAAAATTTATGTCTTGGATTTTAAAGTGCCAGAAATGTATTTCAAGCTTTAAAAATAAAAATAATTTACGTCAGATTTTCATATATTCAAAAAACAACAAATTTATGTCCAGCTTTTCAGCGGCTTAAATTTATGAACAGTTTCTAAAATACCAAAATGTATGTCCCATTCAAAAAAGAACAAATATTTATGTCCAGTTTTCAATTGACTGAAATTTTATGTCAAGTTTTTAAATATACAAAAATTTATCATTTCTCAAATGACAAAAAATTTATATCCGGTTAAAAAACCTCATGTCCATTGATGACCAAAAACTTATGTCCAGTTTTAAAATTACCAAACATTATTCTTTTTTTCATAACATTAAAAAATTTTCGTCACAAACATGTTTTTATATCTGCCAAATCACCATCGGTCTTAATTCTGATGCGCATATGTATGTATTCAGTTTATGAGATCTTATATAGTCAGCTAGTTAAAATTTCTCCAACTTAGCTCAGCATAATAAATGTCTTGCATTTTTCTTGTGGCATTAAAGCTATAAGTTTCTGGCATATGTACATATGTGCATATCGCTACTTCTGCAAAGAGCAAAGGCTCTTAAAATATTGATATTGCCGTAAGAAAAATCCATGCTGATGAGCCATTTATGGCATATAATATGTAATTATCGCACTAAAAATTAGTCAAATAACTATGGTGTTGAAGAAAATTTATAAAATTCCATTTTTTGCTCATGCGCTATTAAGGATATTATATACAGCAGCTTTAAAGTCAACAAAATTGAAGCATACGAAAAACGTAAAAAATATTTACAAATAAATATACGAATATACCATTATAAGCCACTAGTCGTTTGCTTAGCTTCAAATGTGCCACAAGTAAATACCATTAAATAAAAATATAAGTCACTGGAGATGCTACAGCAAAACAACAACCGAACTTTTGCGCACACGCACACACACACACACTAAGAGTGACAGATACAAAAATTGATGTCACTGCTGATGATATCCGCTGACAATTTCATTGCTTCATTGCGGAGCTAATGTCCTTTGCGACACAACAGTGGACCAAAACTCCAGCAAATACATACATACTATAAGTACATATCTACATACATACATAAATAAGCTTGGATATGTGTGTGTAATATTGTGCGATGCCGTGCCCAGCAAATAATAATCTAAAAGAAACAAAAGATGAAATAAAATAGCTGCAAAACAAAAAATTATTAGAAAAACTGTGTGACAATTCTGTTGCGAAAAAACGCAGTGAAGAAAGGGAGAATGGTCAGAGGAGCTTAGCACAGATACATATATAAGTATGCACATATTTACTAATATTCGGTGACATTTTTGTGATAGAATTCACAAGGAAAAATGTGTTACTATAAACTTTTATTTGATTTTATATGTATTTGTGTACGCTACGAGTAAGAAGTTAGCATTAAAGCATTTGAAGTTGTAGCATGCGCTTTGCCGCAAAGATTTAATGCTGTACATACTCATAAAATGAACATTAAGATGACAAATTCAGCATAAATGAGCTAAACGATTTAAGGTTTTTTTGGAAAAATGCTCTTAAACTGATTATCTACGCAACTAGGAGGTAATAGTCGAAAATATCAATTGAATTAATACTTTAAAGAAAGCGTGTCTGTCATATAACAAATTTCTTTTAAATATGTCGAAGTGGAAAACTTTCTTAAGTTAAGCACAAACAATATTTTGCAGCAACCCTTCTATTTACCAGACCAGAATTTCTGTAACGGAAAATGTTTGGAACTAATTTTCTCTTGCAAGGTTTACCAGGCAGACCATATTCTCTTCACAATTGATTTTGCAGAATCCCAAAAATTTCTGAAAAATTCATGAAAAATTACCAAAAAACTGTACTGAACATTTTTGAAAAATTCCCAAAAAAACCGATATTAGAACTGAAAAGAAATCGAAAAACACTGTAAAATCGCGAACAAACACGAACATTTCCGAAGAAAAATCAAAAAATGCTTGAAGAGAAAACTGAGAAAATTTCTGAAAATTACTAAAAACTCTAAAAATCGCAAAAAACTACTCCCGAAATAATCGCGAAAATTATCTGGAAATGGTTAATTTTTTTTGGAAATCCATAAAATAACAGCATTTTTTGTTTGCTTGTCTAGTACATACCCATTTTGCTAATCTGCTAACATCGTCGAAGGTCCCTTAATACGCATATTTTCAATACTTTTGCAATTCATTGGAAAGTTTATTTACATACAATTACTTTGCCCTCATGAATAAATATTAACTTTCCTCCTTTAATTATCGAACGGAAATTAAAAGTAATGCATACAACAAATTAATGGCTGGTTTTCATTATGTCATATTTTGATGACAAAATTTGTGGATATATTTTGACACAACTTTATCTTCTTTATCCATTCCTTTACCGGTTATATTATAGGCCAAAAAATGGACAAATAGCCGATTTAGCAGCGCATGTGTATGACTGGGGACCTCTTCTGATCTAAATTAATCGAAATACCGCTTTTTAGTCCCATTTGACAATGTGTTTTCACTTTTGACGTTTGACGACAAATGCCATTGAATTTGACATAGTGAAAACCAGCTTTAAGCAACCTTTACGGCAACCAACTTAAAATATCAAAATGTTTTGTTCAGGCCACGGTTTTGGTAGAACGATTTCTATGAGAAACTAAGCTAGATATGAAGCAACAGTTGCAGCAATATGACTTGGTTGCTTCAACGGTTGTCTCGTGTGCAGTCAGCATAAACAAATAAACACGAAAATCCCGCAAAATTCTAGAAACTCTCGAAAGATATCCAGAAGTTCCTGAAATATCCACCGAAGGTATACCAAGCAAACGCGAGTGATGGTTCAAAGAAAGAACAGCAGCATTGATTTCAACGCATCACTCCCTTGTATGTCGGCTAGGTATGTCAGGGCGTATGAGTAACTGATACTCAATGAGCCAAGAATGAAATTGCTTTTCAGTTGCCATATTGTTAATACATATGTAATATGTATCAAGAAGTATTCAACAAAGTAGAAAAGACAACAAAATTTAGCTCTCTTTGCAGCTGACTATAGTGTTTAAACAATACAAAAAAAGTATGCAGTTTTGTAGCCCATTAAATTTTGGTGTAATAAAGTGGAAGTTTGAAGTAGCTGGGAATTACAGTTGATTTTTGGGGATTTTTTTTTGTTGGCGGTGTTGCGCATTTTATTTTACACAAAGTATGTTCGGCTATTTTTTTTATATGGGGAAAATGAGCAACACCTTCAACACAAAAAAAAATTGCCGAAAATGAACGGAAAATCCTAGCTACTTCAAACTTGCACTTTATTGTACAAAAATGAAATGGGCTACAAAACTGCATACGTATTTAATGCACCTTGCATGAGAAAAATTAATAAAGAATTTAAAATAGCAATATTAATACTCCTTTGTTCAACTTTAATCAATTTTTGGGTCCATTAATAATTTCCGCAACTGTGCAAAATTCTCCAGACGTTGTTTTTACGTAAAATAAAAACGTTTTTAGCCCGGCCCTCATTGAAACTACCATCGCCAAAAATCTCTTAACAAACAGCGGTCACTCTAATTTATATGTGTCTATGTTTTTGGGACTTTGAAAATCTTTGAGAAAATATCTAAATTTCTGTTTTGATTGAAAACCAAAAAGGACAAATTGTATGACACTTTTTTCGATTGTTTGTGCTTAACTTAAGAAAGTTTTCCACTTCGACATATTTAAAAGAAATTTGTACTTTTCTAGTTATCAACCTTTCCACTATCACTATTGCAATGGACCTTCTGTCATTTTCATGCAGCTTTTGTGTTTTGGTTCCATTTCATTCTTTTTTATATGATTCAGAGTGCTGCTTTCCATATTATCGCCTGTAGAGTCCTCGACGCTCAAAATGCTCAATTTTAGCATTTTCTGCGAATTAAAATGCATCTACCTGGCTCGAATTTGCTCTGTTCTAGCTGGAATAGACCTTTAAGTCCTCCAAAAGTGGTTGATTTTAATTTTGTTAAGTTTGCTATGTACACAAATACGCCATCTCTTTGTTTTTACCACTTCTCTATAGAAGATATCATTGCTTAAAATGAGATAGAAACAATGTTTCCCGAGGTCTTCAATTATATTTAGATATAAAGCAGAGTTTTTCGCTCGGGAAGATTACGACTCATCGAGAGATACTGAAATTTGTTGTCATTTATAGCGATTTTCGTTTTACCGATTTTATGAGTCACCGAGACTGCATAGTATGTTCTTGATTCCAGCCAAGCAGCTCTTTTGGGTGAAGCCTGGCTCTACGAAAAGAAAAAATATTAGACATTTTTAATTTCGCTGGGCCACTTTAGTTTATTTTTATACACATGAGAATCAGTTTTTTATTTTATTTATTTTCTGTTTTATTTTATTTTATTTCATTTTGTTCCATCTTATTTTTCAATGAATTTTATTATTATTTTTTAGTTAGATAAGCATGCTCATTCATAAAAATAATTTGAAAAATTTACAAATTTTTGCGGTACAAGAAATATTTTTGTTTGCTTTGACTGAATTATCAAAAAATATTCAACCAGTCATATACCTAGGTATGTATGTATGTATGTTTGTGCGAATGTATGTAAATATATATTTAATAAAAGATTATCTTCAATCCAAATTATTGTACTGACCTTTTTTGTTTTTTTTTTTTTTCTTCTATTTACAGGTAAATTTAACACAATGAAATTCTGTTGCGGAAGGAGCTACTCACCTGTACATACATATATCGAGTTTGTTTTACTGAACTTAATACAGATGCAGTCTTTGTTTAAAATTTTTTTGCAACTATTATATAAATCTGTATGCAAAATATTAAAATTATAGCACATGACAATATTCCATGGAATTTGGTTCGCAAAATGCGGAATTTTCGAAAACTCTATTTAAAAAAAAAAAACAAAAAAAAAACATGATTTTATTTTTGCATTCTTAATTCCCTACTAGGTTTTTATATGGAATAAAACTCAATCCTTTATGTTATTATTATGTATTTTATATAGTTAAAAAAAAAATTTATTTTATTTATCACCTTATTTTTTGGTATTTTAAGCACACACAATCTAAGTCTATCGCTTCTTACTAAAAGGTGTACAAAATATGAAACCAACAGTAAAAAGCTTACGCTAAGAAGCTGTAGAGTGTGAGCGCTGTGGAAAACGCACTAAAAGCCAAAAGCAGTACATGAAATAAAAAATTAAGAAATATATAAAACAATCAGCAAATTTTTTGCAAACCGCATTCAAACAAATGGAATTGCAAATTGTTGCCAACATAGTTCGAGTGAACAGAGTTGCTTTTCAAATTTATGTCTATTTTTCTCCTCGCAAACAAAACAACACTTTGCGCACATGCATATAAATACATAAATTCAGAAAGCGGCTCTCACTTCATACACAACTCAGCTGCGGCTAAAGCCATTTCTTTTGCCTTAGTCACTTTTACTCAGCGCTTTTTGCATCCTTCTATTTTTTTTCGTTCCCTCCACTTTTTGCCACGTCTCTTATCTCTTTTTTGTCTGTTGTGTCGCTTTATGACTTTTCGCACTTTTCGACTTCGCTTTGAACTTTGTTGTATCTGTTTCTTCACTTACTGTTCTACATTCAGTTTTTTGTATTTTCTTTCGCTGTTTCGTTTTTTTTTTCTTTTTTCTATCTTTTTTTTTTTGGTTACCCTGCCATGCAAATCGGGTTTAGGTGCAGCCGCAAGCATGCGGCTTTGCGGTTAACCTCCTTCGTTGGCTTTTTTTATTTTGCATTTCCATTTTCTTTGTGCATTTGCAATCAAATTCAATTCATTGCAATATCATAAAAATTGCGAGAAAATATTATTTTAGTAAATTGTGCGCTTGAAGGAGGAGAGGAAATAAAATTGTAAATGTAGGACATTTGTAGGATTATTTTTTAGCAACGAATTTAAGACATCATAATCCTTGTTTTAGTAACAAACTCTCTTCCACCCTCGCTGCCTGAAGTTCAAGTAATACTGCTGCTTAGAACTAATAAATATAAAGCACAATAACGGAATATTTCTTCTGTTTTTATTTCAGGTAGAGTTGTATCTCGAGAACTAATCTTAATCTACTTTCTGCATCTAGCTGGGCCCTTTTTGCTAAATGGCATAAGTAGTTTTCCGATAACAAACAACATTTTGTATATTGATAGGTGGCAAGTGATAAAAAAAAGATTTTATAAATCTTGACCAGCCAGCCATATTTGAATAATCATGATAAGCTCACCGATATAAAAAGGAAAATATTGGACTTGTCGGAAAGTTTCTTCTAAAATGGAAACACTGACTGCATGAATGGCGAAGATGGCCACAGAAATTTAAAACTCGAAAGACCATATTTAATGACAAGATTTCCACGCATTGGGTTGCGTCTAACAGATAGATATTAATATGAGGTATAGATTGCAACTTAGTGAGCTACTGTACCCTCTACTTTTCACAGCAATTATTCTAAACCTCAGAAAATTGAGGGGAGCTTTTTGGGGTAGGGAGTGAAAATGATCAAGCTGTGGCGACATATTTGTTTCTCCTTGGTCGAGTTGCACAACCAACAAAGATATTTGACCATAACCCCAGCCTATTCAGTTGCCGATCTATGCCAGTTATAATTCCTCAATGCGTTCCTCCTCTTTCCTAACTCTTCTTTATGTATCCAATAACCTAGGCAGGCATAAGGCGGTATCGGCTCTTTGTATTTCCGATCACTTTTGTTTAAAAATACCTTATTTAAAAGGTACTTGGATGGAGTATTTAGCCACCCTAGTAGCCCAACAATGGGTTGATGTTCTCCGTCTTCTGCTTAATACCTTTTTGATGCTTCGGTAATCATCTATTTTAAGTTAAAATGGCTTATTGCCGTCCTTCCGCAGGAACTGAATACCCTCATCATTAAGTCCTAGAAGGCAGGGCATGCTCCATGCATTTTCTAAAGGATTATCCGCTTACATGACCGCCCACTTATAGTTGATGAGGTGCGGTACTTACAAATTTACAACTTTACAACTTTTCTCACCAAGCTAAGTGTACGCAGATTTTGTGTCTTCTGGGCACCTTTTGATCTTCAAACCACTTTGTCACCGAGCTCGGCTACGCACTTGCCCAGGAATTACCTAGAGAGCTCAGCTCTGTACCTGAAAAAGCGGCAACTCTTCAGAGACTAGAGTTGTCAGAACTCTAAACTCTCGACTTCAAAAAATTTTCACTCAGATTGTCTCTCTCATTGACCTCATTAACAAGCGCAACTTAAAGGCGTTCCCTGGGTAGCTTTAAACGCCGACATTTCACCGATGGCTCTTCGTTCTGGGGTTAGTCACTCCTAGCGGTTATTTTTTACGGTGGTTCAGCAATAGATAAGTGGCGTGAGGATAGGGCTTCTAGTCTGATTAAAAATAATATTTATTATCAAAGATGTGAACATTTTGTAACGTCTATACATATCTTATACGTATTGATTTACTTTCTTTTTATTTCAATTAAAAAATAACACTTTTCCAAAGATAAAATTCTTTCGTTTGCAATATTTATTATCAATAATTCAAAAAGCATTAAGTAAACGCAAAATAAATCAAAAGATGAAATAGCAGTGAAGATTTTTCCCTTGTTCGCAGTCAAACCTTCCAAATATTTACTAATGTAAATTTTGTCCTGTCTAAAAATTCTTACATTAAATTCCATTCTATCAAAAAATTTATATTTAATCATTGTTTCAAGATTTTAAAATTTGGGATCAATAATAATAATACATTCCTGAGTTTTATTGTATCGCTCAGAAATAAAAATTATGTGTCGATTTATATTTTTTGATCAAAAATAAAACTCATTTTTTGAGTGCTAATTTTTCGCTCTGAAATAATGATTATTTTATGAGTTTTATTTTCTTTCATTAAAAATAATAATTATTTTTTAGTTTTTTTTTTTTTGATCGAATATAAAACAAATTTTTTTAACGTTATTTTTTCTCTCAGAAATAAAAACTAATATTTGAGTTTTATTTTTTTTCGGCAAACCGAAGACTCAAAACCCCACACAGCTTTTGTAATAAGTGTTTGGTGGTAGGTTTTATTTGCTATGCACTCGTCAACATGTGCACTCAAAAACTAAAATAAATTTATCAACCGTATTTTTTCTTAATAGGTACATATGTACAGTGGGTATGTTGCCGAGTGCATAGAAAAATAAATAAAATAAAAAAAACTTTTTAATATACAACGCTTTTATAAATGGACTAAAAAGTAGAAAATAATATTTCTCAGTCCCATAGAATTTGTTTTGATAACTTTTGAATTCGAAATTTTAGCAAGTCATTATAAACAATTTATGAGATTCAAAATGAAAAACGTGGAGCACATGCAATACAAAGCATTATATTTAATTGACAACTGTCAAACTACAAAACGTAGACCAAAAATTTCTACGGTGCAGGTACAAATTTGAGATGGATTTTAAGCGATCGATATCCACATACATACATGTATTACT
>JAPVRG010229856.1:0-10289 GCA_029783565.1 Rhagoletis cerasi | reverse complement strand
AACATTATCGATAATTTAGCTGTGCTTGGTAGATATCGGTAAAGCGGTTACCGATATAAACTTAAGTAGTCATGAGTGGGCGGTGTCACGCCCCTTTTCCTTAAGTCCATAAACATCTTACTTCTTGCTACAAGATTGTTGTGAGTGCCAACCTTGAGTAAACTACCGTTTCTAAATTTCGAAATATCGAAGTTTTCATATTTCTGAAATTTACCGTTATACGAAAAGTGGGCGTACTTTTAGCCCGATTTCAACCATATGTAATCATAAATGGGCGGTGACACGCCCATTTTCTAAAACTTTGATATAATCGTACTTCTTGCTAAGAAATTATTGCAAACATAAACTTTGAGTAAATTATCTTTAGTAGTTACCGATTTTTCCTCAGCTAGGGCAGGCACCTTGCCGTTGGTGCGGGGGCTTAGTCGAATCATAATCAGACCTTATCAACGGGTGGTAGAGTTACCGTGTCTCTGCCTTCGGGTATTGTACGATTTCACTCCATTTCCTTTGGTTCGGGCTGCTTGTGAACGATGACCAAGAACTGCCGACCCCCTAGTCCAGGGTGTTAAGCGACACCGTGCCTATTGGAAGGTTTACAGCCAGGGGGTTTACCAGACCGGCTGTATTTTAACGGCGCCTTCCTGATACCGGGCCGCCTCAGGGAGTAACGGTGGCCTTGCTTCGGCATGGGGCGCTGGCGTGGGCTACCGTTTTGTTCCCCTTTTAAATTCCTTGACCACTGCGCCCGCCTCGTCGGGCAGGTGGTCGTACGACCAAGATGAATACAACTATAAATAAAAACACGAAACAAAAAACTACCAAAACCAACAACGTTTTGAGCGGCAGGGGAGATTCGAAATCGAATCCTCCTGTGCGCTCCTCTTTTAAGGAGGCGGAATCGACTCCTGGGCAGGGTGGGGCAGCTGATGCTGCAAGGTGCAGTAAGGGGTCGGAGACGACGTCTCTGTCTGCACCCGTCTTGGGTGGTGCTGGTGGGAACCCACCGCACCTGGACTCGGGGTTAGGGGCGCGGGCGAGTTCGCCTGCTGACAGGACTGGGGTAGGGCCGCGGATGAAGTCGTCTGCGGTTTTGGACAGCAGAGCACTGGACAATGTGGCCGGTACCAGCAACGGACTCTCGTCTAGGCCCGTGGGGAATTCCTCCGTTAGGCCTAAACGGCAAGCTGGGCCGACCAGAAGGGCACGTGATGACCGCCGCATGGCTACCAAGATCTTGGTGCGCTACGGCGAGCAGGGTTCTGCGCAGATATCTGAGCAGCACGCGCGGTCGCTCGAGTGGGCCAAGGGGGTGCTTAGTGGCGGCCAGGAGGGTTGTGATGAGAGTGCTTCTGGGGGTGCGAGTGCATCCCGTACCGAGTCTATCAAACGACAGAGGTCGCAGGAGGGGGAAACCCCCCTCCTCAAGAAGCCCAGAGCGGGAGGGATGCCTAAACTCTTTAGCGAGATCGTTAAACAGGCGGGCTCTATCACTCTGGGCGTTATCGATCGCGGTAAGGAGGATATGACCATCGCCAGGGAAGACTGTAGGAAGGTGTCAGCGGCCTTATCTGGGGTGTTTATGAGAGTGATAAGGGAAAATCCTGGTCCACCGCCGCGGTGCGAGAGAGCTGGTTGGCACCAAGGTATGTTCAAGAAGGTGGTGTGTGCCGACGAGCGGTCGGCCTCGTTGTACAGGGCGGCAGTAGCTTTGGTCGGGAAGGTTTGGAAGGGGGCCAGCCTTGAAGCTGTGGACAAGGCGGACCTCCCCCTGCGTCCTCGCGCTCGGGTCTGTCTTCCCTCGGTACCTTCCTCGCTGAGGGAGGTGGAAGATATCTTCCGATACTGCAACCCGGACCTTACAGCGCACAACTGGAAGGTAATTCGGTTTGAGAATTCCGACGGAGACTTTCGGCAAGCGCTGATGGGGTTGAACGCGGAATCTCTCAAGCCGCTCGCCGAAAAACAGGGTGTCATCTTCTTTATGTTCGAGAAGGTGGTCATGAAGGTCTACCAGACCAGAGGGGGGATGACGAGCCTGTTCCGGTTGCGTTGGAGGGCGAAGGGCCTGAAGCGGAAGGTGTCCCCGTAGGTATGGAGGTCGAATCCGTCATGTCGGACGGTGACAGCATTGCTGGCCCTCCTTCGACTGCGGGTTCGGTCATCAGTGTTGGCCCGCTGTTCGACAGGACGGAGGAAGAAATGCTCCTTGCGTCTGAGGGCGAGGGCGCCTGCGGAGGGGTGCTGGGGAAGATTTTGGAGGATGACTATTCTTCAGATCAATCTTCAGCACTCTAAGGCGGCGTTCGCCAACCTCTTAATACACCTTGAGCAAGGTGGAATCGATATAGTCCTGATCCAGGAGCCGTGGCTGAGCAGCTGCAATAAGATTTCTGGTATCGGGACGAAGGACTACAAACTGGTGATGAAGCGGGACGCAGGTAGACCCCGATCCTGTATGCTCATCAGGAAGGAACTTAATGCTTTTATTTTGCCTCTTTTCAGCGATGGACACATTGTGACGGTGAGCCTGGAGGGCGCAACCGGAGAGCTCTGGTTGATCTCCGCTTATATGGCGCACGAAGACGGGGTGGAAGCACCTCCGCTGTTATTAAGGAATGCGGTGGCAGAAGCTAGACGCAGGAGGATTTGCGTTGTTATTGGGTCTGATGCAAATTCCCACCATACGATTTGGGGCAGCTCAGATATCAACACTAGAGGTGAGTCACTCTTTAACTTTATCGTAAATGAGAATTTATGTATATGTAATAGGGCGAACGAACCCACATTTGTAACGGCCAGCAGGGAAGAGGTTTAGATATCACGCTGGCCTCTTCTGTTATAATGTCCCGTATATCGGGCTGAAGGGTCCTCAGTGACCACTCCTTCTCCGATCATCGGTACATACAATTCACTCTGGACGAAGCGCGTCCTAAACACAAACCGTACAGGAATCTGAGGAGAACCAACTGGGACTTATACCTTGACTGACAGTTCAATTGACGAATTAATTGGTGTGTTCACCACTTCGTGTAAAAGGGCCAGTGAAATATCTTGTCCCCTGAGTCACCATAGAGGTAAGAGCAAACCGCTCTGGTGGTCGGAGGAGCTCTCCGATCTTAGGGCCTCGAGCAGAGGCCTTTTCAATAGGGCCAGGAGGAGTAAATCTGCTTCCGACTGGGCACTGTATAAGATTGGGCTTGGGATATATGTATAAGTCCGAGATTAGGAAAGCGAAGCGAACTTCGTGGAGACTCTTCTGTGAAAGCGTGGAGGGCAGTCAGGAGTGTTCAAGGTTTCGGCGAGTTCTCTCTGAGAATCCTGCTCCTCTGGGGTACATCAAGAACGAGAGCGGTGCCTGGGCAATGAGCAGCGAGGAGTCTCTTCGGATGCTCCTCGACGCTCACTTCCCGTGTAACCCGAACCCGGGAGGGATCCGGTTAGAGGCGTTGAGCCTCGAGACGAACGTTTCGGAAATCATAACCATGGATCGTCTTCTTTGGGCCATTAACTCCTTCAAGCCATTTAAGGCCCCGGGCCCAGACGGAAGAAATCTGCAGAAGTATCGTGCTGCTGGTTGATGCCCATTTTTGAGGGCTGCTTGCCTAATGGCCATGTTCCGGGGCCTTGGAGGGTGGTCAGAGTGGTGTTTATTCCCAAGGCGGGTAAAGCCTCTCATGTATTACCCAGGGATTTCAGGCCGATAAGTCTCTCCTCGTTTCTTTTGAAGACGCTGGAGAGACTGATCGATCTGCATCTAAGGAGCGGGATCCTCAGAGAGCGCCTTTCCTTGGATCAACATGATTACTGCAAGGGCAGGTCTGTTGAAACGGCCTTACACACGGTCGTTGAGAATATTGGGCAAGCCTTCTCGCAGAAGGAATTTGCGGTAGGTGCCTTCCTTGATATCGAGGGGGCTTTTAATAATGTTTTACCCGAGGCTGTAGTTAACTCCCTAAATAAACTAGAGGTCGGAACCGATCTCGTCAGGTTTATTTACCGCCTGCTTTGCAACAGGACTGTCGCGGCAGAGTGGGGCAGCGCTTCAATCCGGAGATGTGTGAGTAGGGGTAATCCGCAAGGGCGAGTTCTCTCGCCGCTGCTTTGGGTTGTTGTCATCAATGACCTGTTGGTGGCTCTGGAAAGAAGTGGTTGTAGGGTGGTTGCCTATGCCGATGACGTAGTATTGATAACAAAAGGAAAGTTTCCGCAATCACTGTTTGAACTTATGCAGGGTTACTTGAGCCTGGTTGAGAACTGGGCTTCTAGATGCGGGCTGGGTGTAAATCCCAGTAAAACGGAGCTTGTTCTATTTACTAGGAGGTATAAGATACCGAATTGCCGTCTTCCCTCAATGGGTGGTCTTCCTCTAAGGCTCTTTGACAGGGTGAAGTACTTGGGCTTAATCCTTGACAGTAAGCTTTCCTGGAAGCCTAACGTTGAGGAAAGAGTCAAGAAGGCTACAGTAGCATTGTATTGTTGTAGGGAGGCCATTGGCAAACGCTGGGGCCTCTCGCCGAAGGTAGTTTATTGGCTTTATGAAACTATAGTTAAGCCAATCTTATTATATGGGGTACTCGTCTGGTGGAACGCACTTGACAAGGCCTACATCGTCAAGCAGCTGGAGAAGGTGCAAAGAGCCGCCTTAATTGGAATCAGTGGGGCACTTCGGACCACACCTACTCTTGCGCTTAATGCCATGTTAAATATTGTGCCTATAGATATAGCTGGCAGGGCTGCCGCTGCGCGCACCACAGTAAGGCTAAGGGGGGTGGGCTTCAAGTTCGCCTCAAGCTATGGGCACTCTAGAATTCTAAAAGGCTTCGGTTTCCTACCGATTCGGACGGACCACTGCACGCCGGTTGTGGGTCCGAATGGATCGTTTACCACCCACATTCCAGCTAGAGGTAAACTTATTTACAGATGGATCGAAGCTGAATGGAAAGGTGGGTGGAGGTGTCTTCTGCGAAGAACTCTCCATCAACCTGAAATTTAGGTTACCGGATCACTGCAGCGTTTTCCAGGCTGAGGTGGCCGCGATAAAAGAGGCTTCGGATTGGTTGCTCTCTAGTGTAACACCTTTTAAAGAGGTTAATATCTATTCCGACAGCCAAGCATCCATCAGGGCTCTTGGCTCCCTCACGGTGCGTTCGAGAACGGTGATGGAGTGTTTGACTTCATTATCGACCGCGTCTGATTACTTCACTATTAAGCTTATTTGGGTCCCAGACCACAGTGAAATCGCTGGCAACTGCATGGCTGATGAGCTTGCAAGACAGGGAACCCTCGAGGAACTACTTCTGGATAGGGAAGGTCTGGGCGCTCCCCTAACCTCGTGTGGTCTGCTTTTGGACAGATGGGCGTTTGGTCAGCTCAGCGAGCGCTGGGCTAAGACCCTGGAATGCAGGGTGGCTAAATCCTTCTGGCCACGGGTTGACCGGGGGCGGTCTAGGGAGCTCTTGAGACTAAGCAAGCTGCACCTCTCATTATTGGTGGGAGTGCTTACTGGTCACTGTGTGATTGGCAATCATGCCGTAAGGTTAAACGTCATCGATAACCCTTATTGCATCAGCTGTATGGAGGATGATGAGGTGGAATCATCTCAACACCTGATGCTCTGGTGCCCTGCCTTTGCGAGCTTAAGTTTTAAGCACCTCGGGTCACACTTTTTCCACACTCCCGATGAGCTCTCGGGAGTGGAGATTAGGCGCTTGAATAGCTTCGTTGCGAGCACGGAGCGTTTCTCCCATAAAAAGACATAGGTGTCGTCATTCTCCCGTATCTTCCCCTCGCTCTTTTTCCGGTCTCCCTACGTCCTTTCTTCCATCTCCTTTCTAAGGGCATCACAATGGACTGCTTTGTCGAGTCCAAGTGTGCCTCCATTTATGGAGGCAGCCCGCTTACCTAACCTAACCTAACCTTACATTTCTTTTAGACAAAACCAGCGCGAGAAATTGCATTTTGGTTTTTTTTTTGATGGCTAGTTTAGAAAATGGTTACAAAATTATTTAAAACGGAAAATAAGCAAAGCTCTGAGTAGATTGGAAGGCGAACACGAAAAGGTCACTATTCCGAATCGATTGACCGAAGCAGGTGAACAAATGAGGTCGTTCGCAAATAAAGATAGTGATTTTATTGCTCCATGCACCAGACGATACTTTGTCTGCAAATCGATATGTTTTTCTTACAGTTCTATCCCTAGACATGGGCTGGCAGAAAGAGAAAACTAATTTTCTCGGGCGTTGATATTCGACGAAGAGGACAAACAATATTTGTTCCAAGGTTTCGAACACTACAGACAGAAGCACCCATCCCACAAATAATCTTCCCTTATGAACCAAAATATTTTAAATAAAGATTGTAAACGTAGATTACCACTCGTTCCGTTAAACACTTATTGCCAATAAACATAGTAAAGAAACGAAATAAGCAAATTTTTGTGTATTTTCACTAGGGGTATTCGAAATTTTTTGTATATGCCCTTGTATTCTGTACTTGTGGTATTTATGTGCGTGTATTCGTTGTTACAATTTTACAGCATTATCAACCAAAAGTTATAAATATCACAAATACAGAATACGAGGGCATATACAAAAAATCTCGAATACCCCGAATATTTCCTCCTTGGGTATGTGATGTTATCGCGTTTCCTGAGTTTTTCCGATTTCCGACTTCTATAGTTCTTTGGAAAAGTAATTTTATATACCTTTTTTCAATTAAAGATTTGAAAGCATATCAGAATGTTTTGTTGTCCCGTAATGTGAAAATTTCAAAAACTATGCTCAATTTTGCCATTCTCCTTGGAGCAAAAGTTAGTATATGATCAACCCAGAACCGCTAGGAATTATCGAATCGCGTTCTAAAAAATTGCATTCCACACCTCAAATTTTCCCATGCGAAAACTTTTGAAAGCACGAATTTCAAATTTTTCATAAAAATTTTTGGCTAATCTAATATTCATATGTACTACTGGCAGAATAAACAAATAAGGCGTAAAGGTAGGAAATGGATCCTTTTATTATGAAATAGTTTTTATAGTATAAAATTATTTAAGTATCGCTGGAATTGAAAAATCACATGCTGTGCGCTGTAGAGGAGTGGTTAAAGGTGTGTACACTCCCCGGCAGGCAATGGCAACCATTATTTTTACATTTTTTAAATATATTCAAAGAAACCAGTCTAGGTTTTTAGTATTCCTTGAAAGCTTATACAACACGGACTCGTCACCTTTTCGCCTTACATATGTATGCATATGTACATATATGTATATGTATACAGTGGTGTAAGTATAAAATGATTACAAGTATTTCATGTACAATATTAGTTGTGGGGTTAAGGTAGTGAAAGCCAATGCATGAAGTAAGTTATGAAGTTGCCGTAAAAACGATTGTTTGAAATAAGACATATTTAAAACTTAATTCTATTTGTTTCTATGCAGTGCTTAGTTAATTAATTAAAGTGAGAAAACTTACACGAGAGAACTTCTGTATAGCCGGATACTGAAAAATATATAAAAGTTTTATTATTGCAATTAAACAGTTATGTTACATACTTTTTAAATTAACTTATACATACTTTTATTACATATATATACATACACATTAGGGTGGGTAAAAAAAAAATCAAGTAATTTTTTTTTGATCCGACACACGAAAACTAGTTCCTAGGTACCTCTAGAAAGTACTTACCAAATCTGAGCTCTTAATATTAACGGGAAGATTATACTCATCATAGTTTTCCATTTTCAATTTAGTCTCATATAAAAATGGTCATATCTTATCACCAATAGGTCGTTAAACCAGTTGTATCATCAATATTTATAGGAAATTGAACGCTCTACAAAAATGGTCTTGCATACTGTTTTCATTTATCTAACCATTTAAAAGATATTTAAGGTCAACGATTGAAGTATTTTAAGGAAAATAACATTTTGTTTTAAATTTTTCTAACTTACTAAAAAATAATTATTGTCAAATGAGTTTCAATTATTTCTAAAGGATATTGAACGCTCTACAAAAAAGGCCTCTTTCTTTTTCTTTTTTTTTAAATCAGTGGGCATTGGAATTCTACTGCTAATATCTTCTAAATGGTTAGAGTAATCGAATAATCACAACAAACCTTTTTTGTAGAGCGTTCAATTTCCTATAGAAATAATTGAAACACATTTGACAGTAATTATTTTTTAGTAAGTTAGAAAAATTTAAAACAAAAAGTTATTTTCCTTGAAATACTTCAATCTTTGACCTTGAATATCTTTTAAATGGTTAGATTAATGCAAACAGTATGCAAGACCATTTTTGTAGAGCGTTCAATTTCCTATAAATATTGATGATACAACTGGTTTAACGACCTATTGGTGATAAGATATGACCATTTGTATATGAGACTAAATTGAAAATGGAAAACTATGATGAGCATAATCTTTTCGTTAATATTATGAGCTCAGATTTGGTAAGTACTTTCTAGAGGAACCTAGGAACTAGTTTTCGTGTGTCGGATCCAAAAACAAAATACTGGATTTTTTTTACCGACCCTAATACACATATTCAATGCATTATAAATTAAGTTAAAGCTATTTCAAATTGAAATATAAATGTATGTGCTTGGAGCTCGCTCGCGCTCTTTCTAGCATCCTCTCTCCCCGCGGGGTAGGTAAATTAGTTACGGTCAAAGAGGCAAGTTTTTTGTTTTTTTAATGTAAATTTGAAGTCAAAGTTATGTTTTTGGTTTTTTTAAGTTAACGATAATAAGAAACTTAAATGATTTTGATAATACACACTTCGTTGTACTTGTTTCTTACGCTCATTTTTAAACACATTTTTGTGGTCACTCGAGACCCCATGTGACTAATTATGTGATCTTTATGCGCCTAACCATTCCAATAGTTCAACAAACTCATTACCAGTCAATTGGCAACAATAGCAATTTAAATATGGGCATTCCCACCGGAAGGTCTACCGCGAACGAAAAATAAGATGTTTGTAAAATAAAGCTTTTATCATATATTATATTAGAGAAAATATCCAATCGTCATTATTCGAAAGAGTTTACAGAGTTGCAAAGTTACAGCGGTAATAAAAATTGCAGGAAATTTCAGCATAGCTCTTTCTAACTATTTCTCTATTTTTATGGAATTTTATCCTTAATAATTATTTTTTTAAAGGAGATGTTCCGATTTCACTCATACCACCAAATCTCTTGCACACTCACACTTTATTTGAGAAAAATACAAAAAGAGTAAACAAAGCCCAGTTAACGGTAATTTTTTACTTTATATTCATTGATATATCTATATATTCTAATGTCACGTTAGTACCTTCGAAAAGTAATTTTTTATTCTTACTTCTGTATTGACCGGTGGAAGTTGCTGAAAATAAGAACGCAAAGTAAGTTTATAACGTAGAGTTGAAAAAAGATTTAAGTGAATTAATTTTTTTTAATACAATTTTTTTAGTGTCTCAAAGTTTGTCACGTTACGTACCTCAGGTTAGTATATGCACTTACAAATTAAAACCATAATAATAGTAATAATAGATTGGCGCTTACTCATTTAGTGTTTGGCCGAGCTTCTCCTCCGATTTGTTGCGTGCGCCTTGATGTTGTCACACAAACGGGAGGGACCTACAGTTTTACGCCGACTCCGAACGGCGATTGTATTTTCGTGAGAAGCTTTTTCATGGCAGAAGTACCCTCGGAGGTTTGCCATTGCCTGCCGAGGGGTGAACGCTGTTAGGAAAAACCTTTTTCAAAATTTTTTGTGCGACGTTGCTCTGACCAGGGTTTTACCCCAGGCCTGCGGAGTGGAAGCGCGCACTGCTTACCACTACACCGCTGCGGCCACCATTAAAACCATACTACATATCGAGACCTAACCGCCAAAATAACGTAAGCGACATTTTTTCAAAAATTTTCTTTTTAATGCAGAAATGTTCCTAGTTCATCTAAATGCATTTCTGCATCAAAAAGAAAATTTTGAAAAAAAATGTCGCTCACGTTATTTTGGCGGTTAGGGCTCGATATTATAATGGTTTGTGACTTCTGTAGATGGAATCATTCATTTCATTTCATTTATTATCAAAATGGTGATATTAGTACAGTAAGAATTGCCTTCTTTTTTAGTACAACAAATATAGGTAAAAAATACAAAAAAAACAAAATGTAATTACAATTGAACTTAATTATAATCGCGGAAAAAAATAAGAAAAAATTAAAATGGTATAGAGAAGAGATAAAAAGACCCTAAAAATTAGATAATTACCGTGCAAAAGCAAGATACAGAACACGAAAGT
>JAPVRG010229853.1:0-11955 GCA_029783565.1 Rhagoletis cerasi | reverse complement strand
AAATAAAAGAAAAAACTCGGTGGAATTGAAAAAGATTAAGGTTTTTGGTGCACAAGGACGAATAGGTAATACAAATTTCCTTTTAAATGTTATCCTTGTATATCCTTAGAAATGCCAGCTGTGGTGTAGTGGTAAGCAGTGCGCGCTTCCGCTTTGCAGGCCTGGGTTCAAGCCCTAGCCAACGCAATATCCCAAAAAAAAATTTAGAAAAAAGGTTTTTTCTTAACAACGGTCGCCCCTCGGCAGGCAATGGCAAACCTCCGAGGGTACTTTGCCATGAAAAGGCTTCTCATAAAAATACAATCGCCATCCGGAGTCGGCGTAAAACTGTAAGTCCCTCCCCTTTGTGTTGCAACATCAAGGCGCACGCCACAAATCGGAGGAGAAGCTCGGCCAAACACTAACATATGTACGAGCGCCAATCTATTATTATTATTATTATCCTTAGAAATTTGTAGTACCTGTTTTTGAAAAAATTATACGTTAAAGACTCATACACGACCACATCCTTGAATTTCGTCCTTCAAAATTTATTATCTTAAAAACCTTTGTGTACCAAAAAAATTTAATTTTTTTTAATTCTCTAGAATTTTCTCTTTTATTTAGTACCCCTGTTATTATTCTACATTCCACAGATTTTTTAAAATCTTTTTTTGAATTATTCATATCCTTGTAATTTTAAAGTCCTTTAATTAAAATCCTGACGTCAGAGAGAGAAACTAAAAACGCAGTTTTGCGATATTTTTTCCCCTAATTTCTTGAGTATATTAATTGCTTCGTGTGTTTTGAAGTTCTTTTTGTTTTTTTAAAGCGCCAGTCCTACAAACGCTTATATGTACTCCAATTTTTGTTCAAAATTCAGAGTTCACATCGTAACATGCTCGCCGTTGTTAATATCACAAAAATAGCCTTTTATTTTTGCAATAACTAGTTTCGCGGATTTTCCCAGAACTTTGAGACAAAACCAAAATAAAACTAAAAATAAGGCTAACATATACGCGACTTTGATAAATTGCATACGTTTTTGGCACAGCATAAACACCAGCAGTTGGAGAGCGGAGATTTTTGACTAATGCTCGGCTATTAACCACCAGCTGTGTTGTTTTCGTTGGAGCAACAAGTGATTGAAAATACAAAAGCTATGCACTGATTTTTTATTAAAAAATGCTTTGAACTATTTAGCAAAATGAAGAATAACACATTTTTTATTGTTGGAGTTATTAATTTGTAAAAAAAAATGTTGAAAACGTGCAGAAAAACTATTATTGATTGTTGTGGTGAATTAATTTGAAAAAGGCATGTAATTTTTTATCGCATATTTTCAAATTCATCATGAATAAAAAAGGAATTTCAAAGCCTGCTGTGTTGGAAATGTGAAAGTCTGATCTCAGAGGGAATCAAACTGTTTCTTTCTAATGCAGTCATATTTTTGTTTCTAGCAGCTGAAAGATAATGATGAAGATTAATGGTTTACAAGCTCCTAATGATGCGTGCTTGGACAAAGCCGCTACTTACATATGTAACACAAGCATTTTATTATTTTTCCGCCTTTGATCGTATGTAAGCTTCCAACGGGTGGCTGCAATTAATTATTTTTGCTGAAATTTGATATTTTTACAAATCAAAAGCTCGCACACTAAGCTATTCATTTAGTTTAAGAAAAAAAAACATGAAAGGTATTTGTCTATTGTTTACGCATTTTCGATGTGTCACAGAATGAAAAGATTTACTTAAAGATTGAAATGATGCAGGTTCGTTTTTGTCGCTTTTCCGTGTGCAAAGTGATCGGTACAGTGCTCGTACAGTAGAGAAGCAAGCTTCCGACGATAGAAAGTAGTTGATCGGATATAGTACAGCCCAAATGTACAAAGTACTCAATTATATGTGCATTTAACTGATTGATTAGTTTACCCAGTGATGTATTTTGAGTATTCTTTTCAACATTTTAATGCTCTCCTAACGATCTCTGTATGGAAAGTTTATTCTCAAACTTTCGAATCCAAGCCATCTGCATACCGCAAAGGTGGTTCCCAATTAGCTTTGATCCAATTCTAGCAAATAACTATAATTACTAACTGGTGGTTATTGAGAATTGTATAAAATAAATTCTGTTCAGACACTATCCCCGTCATCTTTTGCATATATCACGCATTTACTAAAACACTGACACAACTCAAAAAATTTAATTTTTAAGCTAGCGATGCACCACATATTGTGTAAAAATTCCGTGCTGAAAACTTGTGTAGTTACCGCATGAGAAGGGAATATGTATCTATATTGTATTCATTTTATGAATAATTTGAAAACTTTCAACGTTTATCCCGAAAAATTCCATTTTTTTAGTTGTGGCAATCTTTTAGTAAATAAGCGATACATTTTTTCCCTTCGGTAAATTGTTTTATTTTATGGCTGCAAACTTTGAGAAAGAAAATTTATTAAAGAACTACAATGGCCAAACATTTCAAAACTGAATATAAGTGGTCACTGTGCCATTTTGGCCAAACTGTATAATTTTTCGTACACTTTTTTCCAGTTAGGTACACTTTCAGATCTAGTACATTTTTTTAATCCAATAAAATGAGATAATTATTACTTGCATACAGCGGAGTAGCCAAGGAAAACTTGGAGGAATATCTTTCTGATTTATCTTTCTTTATTTCAGACTAATGATGAAATACCCTTTTGTGAGAGCTTATTTGAGATTATCGGATTACACAGGCCGACAGCCACAAAAGGGAAAGGACGACATTTAAATTTCTCGCATAGACAGAACGAAAAATTATACTGAAGATGGCAAAACGCCGAAACCGGTTTGTCTCCAAACCAAACTTGACAAGGGATAACGGAAATTTGCTCCAAAGTAGATCATTTCTCGTATATATTTATTTTGGAACCTGATTTCGGACATACCATTCGTTTCTTCAGATTGGTTCTTGTTTGCGAAATATTGCGTTTTTTGCAAAATTTCCAGTTGATAAAATTCGGAAACCCATATTTTCCGTCACCATGGGAAAAATTTGATTATGCAAACAAATAAGAACACCTGGTTTATTATATTTTTCCTTACACCTATTCTACAAAAATCGCATTTTTAAAGACACAGACGGGCATTTTGGCTAAAATTTTCAATTTTCCTAAAATAATTTCGTTGAAAGTTAACACTTTTCATTATATCATTAAATACACTGACCAACAACATTTTGCGGCAGAGCTTTTGAGAGTTGATTCCCACACGTTTTTCCCCCGTAGATTAAGAAATTGGCCTTTAAGTTATTCAATTGGCTATAGTTTTTGATATATTTGGGATTAAAAGTGTCAAAAAATGCATTTCTCCCATTTTTCTAACATTTGTAGTAGAATAACAATGAAATGTTGAATCTTTTGAATAGCATATGAAGAAAGCTTATATGTATGTCGGCCTTTTATGACAAAATAGAAAAAAATTAGGTTCCGCAAACATTTGTCACAAAAATAATGTTTTGTTTAATAAAAAATGTGGCGAATGCAACCTGAAATATCCTTAATTGTTTAATTGTAGATTCTAATAAGCCTTTCAACGCATTCACAAATTTTCGAAACATTTTACAGGTTAATTGGGCTCCTAAAAGAGAGCTAATATAAAATTTAAATGAATCTGAAAAAAAAATAACAAGTTTAAGGCCTCATTGTTGAGGAATCTGATTTCTTACTTGGACCTAAAAGGCCCGTTTTTCAGCTTTAATCTTTTACTGTTCCAAAGATTGTATTCCACGTCTACATTTTTCTGCACAAGCTCAAAAAATGCCAAAAGTGCGTTTTTTGTTATTTAAATCTGTAATAACTCAAAACCTAGAGCCAATTGAAAGTGAGACTTTGATTCTATGGAAAAATCATATAAGAACCAATGGTCACTGGATCTGCCACATACATTTGTTAGAATTTTATTTCTCAAAGATATGGCGAAAAAATTATATTTGCATCGCTGGTTTTTTTCAATAAAAATTTTTCTTCAAATTAACAAATAACTCAAAAATATGCCAGAAGGTAATATGCTCTCGTGGGAGACAATTAAGGAGCCTTACTGCAAGGCTTTTGGAAAATCCTTCGAATGAGTTTGAAACGGAACAGTTGTTCCATGTATCCTGACTCGGTGAGAGAATGTAAGTCAAAGGATACAGGATGCTTTTACGCTTTATTTCGCTTATGCTTGCAAATTATATAAGCCTTTGTAGAACCTTTTTTTTAACTAGAGACGCAGTGCATCAAACTATGATTTTCCTATGCATGTGTGTTCAAAGCTTCCGTATTCGTTTTCATAAATAAATTTTTCCCACGATGGTGTAAAATATAGGCCTTCAGAACCAAGCAGCAAGAACCAATCTGTAAAAGCCAAAGCTTTATTTGGAATCAGCGTCCTAAATATACCTTAGAAATATAAATGCCGTACAGTATGCTGTTTGAACACTCTATGCGAATTAATCGCAGTGCAAACATCAAACAAAATGGCATTTAAAACTAATATAATTCCCTTTCAAGGAAAAATATTATCATCTAGCCACAGTTACTTTTTGACCTTAAAAAATTGGTCAAAAATAGTGTTCTTCGAAAAAAACGTACAAAACTGCAGGATTCCTTCCTAATATTTTTTGTAAGGTTCTATTGTACTGATCTTATAGCTTTTGAGACGAGAAACACGATCCCACTGTTTAAATAACTCACATTTAAAAAATGCACTATTTTTTGCATTATTTATTGCATTTTTCATGATTTGCTTCCAGCTGTGTATCCTTGTCATGAACAAGCAGGTTGTAGTGCTATCCAATATCTTTAATTTGAGTCAGTATAGAAGTCTCTGGGCAGAGTAAAAAACTCATACAAGCCATTTCGAAATTCGGCTTTAAAATCATTACAATTTGGCTCTCGGAGGTCCTAGAGATTTCCAGCATGGCTCAAATTAAAGACAAGAATTCACACAGTCGACGCCTCTAGCCATTGTGTGCCTCACCTTTAAGTTATCGCTAAAAGATTTTTGTTAAGCCCAAAATTTTACTAGTGCTCACCGAATATGAAAAAAATTATCCGACTACACGTAAATGCTACACGGGGTACTACCATTATATATAAATGCACGTAGGTAAAAATTCGAGAAATTGCGCATAAATTGACTACTTGCCTTCAAAGATCTATATTAGAATTCTTCAGGAATTTTTTTTGTAAGAATTTTTAGCCCTTTAATTCCTTCCCTTAGATGCCTTTGTGACCCTTATTGTAGGAACTTAGTTAACCCTAGAATACTAACCGCGTGAAGCGAAGCTCATTTTTAAATTAATTATTTTTTGTAAAAATTTTAAATTAGGTTATATGATTTTATTAGAAACAGGGCAGGTGAGAAAATTTAACTCGTGGCTAGTGTTAACGCGGTGTGAAATAAAGTTAGTATTCTAGGGTTGACTAATTTCCTTAAATAAGGGTCAAAAATATCCATAATGGAAGGTGTTAAATGGTTAAAACAGGGACGGAAAATAATTATTATTTTTTTTTAAATTTGAACCATAAAAATCAACAAGTTGTAATCGTCGTAAAACAATTTTAACTATACTCAAGTATTGGGGTTCGTACATCTTACTGTAATTTACAATGATTTTTATTTTTCGAGTTTAACCAATAAAGATTAAAAATAATAATTAATATTTGAGTTTTATTTTTTCGCTCAAAGATAATAAATATAACTTGATTTTTATATTTTCGATCAAAAATAATGATTATTTTATGATATTTATTTTTCGCTCAAAGATAATAATTATTATTGAGTTATATATTTTCATTTAAGAATAATGATCATTTAAAAAACTCAAAAACTAAACTGTCATTATTTCCGACGTATCCTCCTCAGAGGTAGCCACACCCCCTAATAAAGGGAATAAGTCGTAAAATTTTCTGGTCAAAATTTCAGTTGCTTGCGTCTGTATGGCCTTTTAAATTTTATAAATAATCATTAATTTTAAGTAGAAAAATAAAACTCAGTAATAATCATTATCTCTAAGCGAAAAAATAAAAGTAAAAAACTTATCATTATTTCTGATCGAAAAAGTAAAAATCAAATAATAATTATTTCCGTTGAACGAAAAATAAAACTCAAATATTAATTATTATTTTTAAGCGATAAGGTTAGATATCATAAAATAATGATTAAATGCTGATTTAAATTATTTTACTCACAATGATTACCGTCCCTGATTAAAAATCCTTACGAGAGAAAACTCCGGCTAAATTCTAATATGGATCTTTAAATACAAGTAATCTATTTATAATCTATTTTTTAATTGCACCTACAATACGTACATTTATAATGTGATGGAACCCTGAATGGGAATAAAGACCTATAGCGCATTTACGTTTAGTCGAATAATTTTTTCATCTTCGGTGAACCCTAGTAAAATGTATTTATTTATTATTTATCATTAAGACTGCACTACAAAGTACTTTACAGCCTAACGACAATCAATTGAAAATAGTTATTGAGTAATTGAGTTTAAAACCCTTGCAAAAGTAGATTCGGTTAAAGAAAAATTAATCAAACTTAGTTTTGTGACTTTCTCCATAAAAAGGATAGAAATTCCAAAGACTTCTTTGTGGAAGATTAAAGCTTATCCACTCAAGTAAAATTGGACAAGCGGTTATGCTGCTAATTACTTTGTAGATTTATGAAACAGAGAGGACAGTCCTTCTCTTTTCCAAAGAACTCAAATTAATTTGCAAAAGCCGTGAATCGTTTGGTGGAACACGAATCTCCAATCGTAATGAACGCAATGCATGCTTAAGAAAAATTGTTTGAACTCGTTCAATTCTATTCACAGAATTCACAGCCATATGATCGCCAGATAATAGCTGCTTAGTATTTTTTTAACATTTTGACCCTCTGTCTGCCACTTTAATTGTATAACGTGGAACATCTTTAAAATAAGCATCTAAGCGACCCTTTATGGTAAGAGTTAGGGGGTTAAAATGTTCTACAAAAAAAATTTAAATTATAATTTAAATCGTTTTATGCATAATATTTTCGATAAATTAATTCCAATTTCGGCCAAAATATCAAAACTTTAACCCTCCATAAAAAAGGTCGGAGGCTCTGGACTAGTACTGTCTTCGGCAAAGTTCGTTAGAGAGACATAATCTTTCATAATATATAGCATTTTTTCGGGTTGTGTAATATTTTTGTAAATTTTTTGGGCTGTGTAATTCTAATAACTGCAATAATAACGCTTTTAAGTGGTAACAGACTCTATGTTTTACCAAAGATCTCCGACACATTCAAGAAGAGTACAGCACTTGGGTAACTTTCAACATGAAGGGCTTTCGCTACAAAAATGTGGAGTGTAGTGTAATTTTCAATGGTAACACACTTGACCACAGACAAAGTCAAATCATCAATTCTACCGTTCTAGTGAGGGGAGCCACCTTGGTTTTCAAAGGATTGACGCACTGCAATTTGTGCTTTATGAAAGGCTGCCCTCAATGATGAAATTTCGCTACTCAACGCATGACGTTCGTCTTTGCTGGAAGGCAACTGGTGGTCAATTTGATAAATTTCAAGAATTTTTCGCTTTTAAAACATCACTAAAACGTTTTGAGAAAAGTGTCAATTGGCTTTCATTTTATTGACCAAAAATTTATACCCGACCATTTAATAGTCCTAGGTACATATCGCTCATTTACATACTTCAATAATGTCAAAACTCAAAAAACCAAAAATTTAGAAAAACGGCTTTAAGCTTTTGAATTTACATAAATATACTCCCATAGCAAAAATTAATACATATTTTATTCTATTCTATTCTATCGGTACAGCTGTAAAGATTTTTTTTTTATTATGGCACTATTGAAGTAAATGAGCGATATGTAAATCCATTCTTCGAATATGGACTCTTATTCCAATGCTATTTTTATTTTGTGTCCACAAACTCATCTCTTAAAACGTAAATCGCTATCAATTTAATTTGACGTGTTTTTGCTCAAAAAAAAAACGCAATACTTAGTAAAGCCTTCGGCATCATCTTCTCTTAAATCGCTCAAAATCCCCAATTGCACTCACACATTAATCATACGCACCGTTGACTGTCTAAGCAAACATTCTAAAACTCAACAGCTCATTGGACTGCAGAACACGAGATCACGTTCGCTGCGCAAGTCTAACGATTTGCAACGTCAACACTTCAAAACACTAAAAGTAAGCGCTGCACGCCAGCAGGAAAACTAAAAAAAAATGCTAGACAAAAAGCGAAAAATAAGAGAAAAAAATAGTCTGACTGCCAGTGGGCCAGTTTTGTAAATACACAGATTCTTATTTCTCATTTTTTTTTTGCACACAACTCGCACACAGTTGGCAAATAGAAAAATGCAAATGCAATCACAAACGTCAGTGCAGGCGAATGCAGACAAGACATAGGCCACAAATGCAAATGTAATTCAATGCTAGACGCTGCAACTACTAAGTAGCAAAGTGCTCACCAGCGAATGGCTAGCAAAATACACAACATATTTATATGCATATATACGTACATATATTTGTACGATACATAGTAAGCTAACGGCGAGCGTGTTGGACAGCAAGACAGACAATTCGGTTTGTTAGTCACGGCAACGGCGCAGCGGCGGCTAGCCAAGGCGGCGAGTAGCCATTGGAAAAACAAATTCGGAAAAATATAATTAATTAGAAAAAAATACGAGCAGAATAAAATAAGTATTTATTTATGTATGCACATAGTTGTGGCAAGACGGGAGGCGTAAACTTAAGAAGTTGAAACTAAAATTTTTAACTAGTGGCGGCTATCAATTTCATTTGATTTTTATACTTTTATATTTTTTGCGCGTCGCGCGCAGCATTTGAAGTGTCGCGTATGGATTTCTTTGCTTAGCAGTTACAGTCGTCCATTGCTCCGATTTACTTTGGATCAGCTGATTTCAGCTGCGCGGCGGTATGATTTTTCAATAGACTGTTTTCCTTTCGGCAGCACTTAAGCCATGCAACTATGTGTTCAGTGATGAAGCCATTTGTTGGCGCGGCATGTTATTGCTGGCTTTGCTGCTGTTTGTTGCACTTCGCCACACATACGCACACATATGCACACACACACACACTCACGCAGCCACAAGCGAACGGACGCTTTGCTGCAAAAGTTTTTACTGCTTATTTTCATGCTTGCCAAGCGACATAATCTATTTATGCCACACTTTCTGCCACAAGCACACACACATACATACATACAAATAATACAAATACATACAGGCGCAGCAGCATATGCAATTGTACCCACACGAGTGCGCATAAAATCATACATATGCTTATTTTTCTGAGGACAGGTTTTACATTATGATCGCGAGCTACTTTTGGTGCTCATTGATTAAAATGAAAAAAATTGTTTGTGTAATATTAAGGTGAAAAAAATTTTGAATTTTACTAAACATTCATAGGTATTTTCACTTCACACTGCTACACTGATTTTTCACTATCATAATTTTTTCTCTCTAATGCGTGTTTCATTTGCTAATTTTGGCAAATATGTGTATTTTCCATTTCAAAGATTTTTTATTACGAAATTTACAGACACTTCAAGTGGCGTTCAAATGCATACGACACATATTTCAAACACTTCGCTTTTACTATTCATACATATGTAAATAGATTACATTTTCTGCTAAGTATTTTTCATGCTTTCCGATTTCTTCCTCATTTGCTCATTTACTTATCACAGATATATTTTATTTTATATCTCAATCCGCATATTTTGTTTTGGTTTATCACATTTGCTTGCATCGTTGCTGCTGCTCAAAACTTGTAATAAGTTGCAATCACTTTTTAGCGGGGCAGTAATAAAAAAAAAAATGTTAAATAAAAAAAGAAACAACAAAGATCATCAACTCGACTGATCGAATCGTCGATAACCTCGACGCGTTATTGAGCAACGTCCAGCAAGCAGCCGTTACCATACGGACTGTCGTATTAACGTCGTTGGCTGCTGCGGCTATTGCTATTTCTTATATTAATTACAGCCACCTTTGGCTATTTACGGACTTTTTGATTTTGTATATTAACATTCAGTTTTTTTCGGCTTTTGGTCACAGTTCGCACGCATTTTTAACAAATTATTTATAATTTAAAGAAAAAAAATTAGTTTTGCGAACGCGCGCCGCAAAAGTATAATTATAAATGAATTTTTTTACTATATCAAACTGAAACTTCACACACACCAATTCTGCAGGGTAAAGGTTTTACCAAAATTGTAATTTTTTTAACCGCGTTTAGCCGCGTCGTCAACCGCACGCTTTAGTGGTCGATACAATTCTGTTAACAACAGTGGAAAGCGCAGCTGTTGTTAGTCAATGCGAAGCGAGCATAGCAGAGTTAAGTATGTACCAAGGCAAAGGCAAAGGCAACTAATATGCAGCACAGCGAGCTTGGGTGACTGGTAGCTAGCTACCGCCACATCGGTGTGGTGTGTTTTGTAAACGTGCGGCGCAGCGCAGCGCGCGCCGCGCGGTGATGGTAACTGCGCATGCGCGAGCGTTTATGCGCGGCTGATGCAAGAAATGCAAGCAAAATAGTGAATTGGAGTTTTTGACTTTGCTTTTTGCTAACTTGATTTTGCTTGCTTTTGCCTTTGCAAGTATCTTTGCTAAATAATTTATTTTGCTTATTTCATAGCTGGCAATAGCTTCGCAATGCATAGTAACTAGGGCTGCCACTATCCGTATATTCAGGCATCCGGATATCCGTTCGGATGCTCGTGTATACGGATAAAATCCGGATATCCGGTTAGTATACGTTTATTTTGTTATCCGGAGTTTCGGTTCTCCGGTTGATATATATCCGTTCAATTGGTTATCCGGATATCCTGATATTCTGAAATGTATCTTGTTCTTAAAATAACGGAATGCACAAAAAAATGTTATTTTATTGTTAGTTTTAAAATTCGAAAATCCGGATATCCTGATATCCGGTTAATATCCGTTGATTTTTTATCCGGATATTCGGGTATCCGGACAACCGAATATTTGGATTTTTTTAATCAGATATTCGAATATTCGGATTATATCATATAAAAAATTCAAAAAATATAAAACCATAAGCACATCGGTAATGATTTCGATAAATAAATTGATATTTATACCGACATCGGGAACATCTTTTTAAAATACGTATATCGATATATGTAAGGGTTAATATATTGATAAATGAAATGATAAATGTTGATAATGCTTTCGTTAATACATAGATTCTTTCATTTACCAATACGGTTAAAAGTATTGAAAAAAATATAGCGATAAATAAAGGTTTAAACAAATTGACCAATAAAAACGAAAAGCATATCAATAAATATTTCTATAAATACTTTAAGTATGACAAATAATGATGAAAACGTCGAAAAAATCTCGATTGTTAAAGTTAAGAGCAATAAATTTATTCATTTATTCATTTATTATTTTTTAATGCTAATTTTTAAAGAAAAAACATTTTTTTCGGTTTTCTATATAGCTTAATAATATTTACTGACAAAAAAGTTTTTTTTTAGTTAAATAGTGTTTTAAAGGCAGTTGATTGTCGGCATTTCCAGCTCTTGACAAAGAAACATATAATTGTCTGAGCGCAAATCAATTCCCACAAATTGAAAAGTTTGGCCTTGAGCTTTGTTAATAGTAGAGAACGACCGAACTTCGGCTTCGGCTTCGGCCATGTTCGGCCACAAAAGTTCGGTTCGGTTTCGGTTCGGCTTCGGCAGAAAAAAAGCCGAACTTAAACCGAACATTAAGTATTAAATTATTACTATATGTACACGTGCCATAACAAGTTTTTTATGTTTTTTTACAAAAATACTTATATAATTTTATGTTATTTGCTGAAATTTATGTGACTGAAACTTAAGTATGTACCTTTTTTGCTTTTTTATCAATAAGAATACTACATTTTTAAAAAGTCAT
>JAPVRG010229837.1:3652-13978 GCA_029783565.1 Rhagoletis cerasi | reverse complement strand
CCTATGAAAAGGAGGCTTATGACTCAAAAAAGAAAGGACTTTCTAGTTATCACAACGTGAAAGAGCGTCTCAAAAACTATCGAAACCATGTCATGTCATGTTTTGAGTCATAAGCCACCTTTTCATAGGCCGGGTCACATATGTGTATATATAGGAAAATTTGTTCACCTAAGCACAATCAAATAAAGTCACCTACATAATTTCGTAGTCGGTTGAGAAATCGGGTTGTTTAAGTTTTTGTAGGCCTCTTAGCGGATTGTGCCAAAAGATATATCCAACGTTTTATGCGGTTATTTCCGGCATTTTCTGTCCATAAGCAGTTACCTCACCGCTCCAGATATTGTGACGTTACAAAACAGCCATAGCGATTGTGAAAAATCCTCTCAAAAAACGAGAAAATAAACACTGATCTAAGCGACTCTTCCTTTAAGAAATTTGCATAAAGAGGATAGCCTTAAAGGGGTGTGCAGTTTTCTTTAGTTTTCACACAGGTGGTCCTCTGAAAACTAGGTCTATTCACAAGGCAACACCGTAGTTTGGAACCCAAGAAATGGGCGGACGATCAGCGCGTTACAGCAAAATTATGGCTAAACTCGTAGAATTTCTTACCACTGACCCGTACCTTCAATATCAAATTCTTGGCCGAAGCAAGGGAAGAATGCTTGGTATTCCTTTGCAAACATGAGCACTTAGTTTTTATGAAAAAATCACCTAGATTGTAAAGTTGGCATATGAAACCCTCTTATCGAATTGACCATCTATGAATGCTTAACGCACAAAGGCTCTACTTAATGAAGGGAAGCAAGACATCGGAATAGCCACTTTGGTTCTTACCGAACATTGTCTGATGGAAACACATGTAGCTAGCTTGGTGCCCTTTGAACGACTACTACAGAAGTTTTTTGGATAAGGAGGAGACCATCCAACACCTATATACATATCTACTCTGCCACTGCCCAGCACTTGCTTTAACAGCAATGAGCGAAGAGAACTTTTACTCTGTGGGCTCCCATATAAAATATATTTACCGCGGAATACGTTAAAGTCGTGACTAAGCTAGACGTAAAGCAAAAACTCTTGCCAGTCAATTTCTCAGTGATCTAGATAAACATCTCAATATCTTTACTGAGTCCCAAGTGGTTTTCTGAGCATTTCTGTAATTGATAACCCAAGCTGTATCCCAAAGGATCTTTAGTCTGGGTGCGTCCCATAAGCGACTGCAGCCGCCTAGCCCAACCCAAGATGTGTGTTATTTTTTCTTCACCACAATGTTTAGAAGCTGATTAAACTCAGAATGTTTGTTCTTCTCCTTCTTACTTTTCTCCACATCCGTTTGCTGGTTTGGGCCGAAACGAAAAAATTTCGCCAATTGCCTCTTTGCTTAACATAGTCTACGTTTCTGTACGATACAAAAAGACGGGCATAATGATAGATTGGAAGAGAGTGATTATTGTTCGTGGAGTAAAGACCCCGCCAGAAGAAATTCTTTTCTGTGTCTAAGGGATACTTTTGACTGGCATCCAAGTTAACTCTGTGATTTTGAATAGAAGACGCCACATTGGTAACGCATGCATTGCCGCAACTGATAAAATTCGCCCAACTTTCAACTTTTGACGCACGCATATGCGGCAAAACAACAACAAAAACAAAAATGTATGGAACGAATGAAAACCAGCTGAGGTTTGACCAATCAAATTGAGCCGTTTTGTTTGCGGCAACGTTTTTATTGTGCCGTCTCGCCATGTTCTGTGCGGTGTGTCAGTCAAAAGCATCCCTGTAACGCAGAAAAGATTTTCTATCTATCGGAGCCTTGAGCCCACAGTAAGGCCATGTTGTTACGAATTATTCTTCGCCTTATCTTTCGGTTTTAGCGCTGGATCCCAAGTAAACGAAGATATTCACAATCCCAAAGCTATAACCGCACATTGCGTATGCGCGACGGAATAGTTTCGATACTGTAAACCAGTACTCAGCAGCCCATAGCCTCGCGAGGCCGACAATAATCGGATTTTTCACACCATCACGATCGGCAATTCACACGTACGCAAAGCTGTGTACGCGAAAGCTATGTACCTCCGCACACAAGCCCACATATCTTTGTGTGCGTGCGTTCGTTTTTGCCTAGCACTGCTGTAAACCTAAGGGAACCCATTTATTTTGCAAAGCGAGTGGGAAGTTTTGATATACAGATAGATCAAAACTTCAAAGTGAATAAACTGCCGCTGAGAATTATAGTTGGGTAGAACTGGAAATCGTTATCAAAAGGCAGCTACCCCGCCATTTTTCAAGCAGAGGTTCATGCAATAGACTTGGGCTGAGAATGCCTTAGTAAAGGCATATCTTTGAAAACTATATGCATTTTGACGGACAGACAGACTGCCTTAAAGCTCAATCGATCTAGACTTAATTTAACTTACAGTAGGTAATTAAAGTCTAATTTTTTTACGTGAGTGCCTGCTTATGAAAAGCTTAACCCCACGGTGCTCAAGAGCACACGGATCAACTCAATGCCCTGATCACCGCCCCGTGTTATCGGTACCAATTGGTAGTGTGAGTGTTCACAATTCACCCCCTTCGTTGGGTACGAGGCCGACCTAAAACCTCTGCCGTACTCTGGGTCCGGCATTCGGTTGCAATGGAACTCCACATTGAGCCGACAAGCAAACTCTCCCCGCATTTGGGTTTTAAACCACAGCCATGACGGTACTCCCCAAAGGGCCGTACCCAAAGGAACAGGCCATAGCAAATATAGGATGCTATGGGGGCCCCTGTTCCCCCGTGGTACCAGATTGAGTACTCTGGTTAGACTGTGAAGCCGAAACTTCTGCCAGTTGAGTAGACAACACCCCGGACTGGCACCCGTTGACTAGGGTACCTCGGGGTTGTCAAACCCCTGATCCCTTCAGTTAAGGGCAACTCAAGGAACCCCCTGGGGGGTTACCGTAGGTAATGTTCAATGATTATTCAACACGTAAACTAGGCAAGAAGCGGAAATATTTTGTTTTTGTTTTTTCTTTTTCAGCTGTTTGACAGTTCGCCGTCTATAATGCCACTAGACTAATTGAGCTTTTACAGGCGCTGAAGTCTAATATAATATGTAACATCAGAACTGGTATACGGTTGTTTCAGCACTCTAAAAGCTGTTGGAGCTAAGAATACAAAACTACTGGAATAGATACCTGGGCATGAAAGCATGATGAAAACAAACAGGTGAACCATGACATATATACTGAAGGGCGCCACACAATATACCATGATCTTGTCTTTGTTCACCGTTAGTCCAATCTGTTTTGCTTCGCTTTTTTAACTGGAAATAAATAAGAAAAGAGAGAGGAGTTGAGATTGTGCTCACTGCCAGGGAGGTTCAAAGCCAATGCCAAAAACTGCTGAACAGTTCAGTCGTATACCGTAGGCTCCTGGGCCTATAAGCCGCATTATTGTTGCGCTTACCCCATCATTGCCGAATAGAGACTCGAGATCTTCATCTCCAAATATAGTACTTAAGTATTATGGATTCCTCTTCATCAGTTTTGTCATTCAAGATCTTTGAGGAGTTTTGCCTTTATATCCTAAGTGTATCTTGGACGTCTGTTACAAAAAATTCGATCGCTCTCCATGCAGGAACCAACCTTGTATCAGCTATCTTGAAATTAATTCATGTCTGCCTCATTTTCTGATGGCGGCCAGTATTTCAGACTACGCACTAAATAATCTCTGTTATTCCTGTTAAATTTCCTACTGGAATGCCTGAACTAATCAAAGCAAAATTGTGGTCAAATTTTAAATAATAAAAATCTTAAAACTTTTGTGAAATTAGATATTTTCTTTCGGGTTTTTCGCTTAACAAGCATATGCTTTTACTACATTTGCTTGCTTTTGTATGCCCTTCTATCCAAACAAATTATACGCTTTATATTTTTCCTGAAGCTGTAAAATATGTTTGTTAAAAGCACAAATTAAAAATCTCCTAAAATAAGAAGATATTTACAAATGTACATATTGTACTTAAAATATTAAATGTTCCCAAGAGTGTATTTTCGCATGCTGAAATTATTCTCATTTGTATGTAGATACATACATTTCCATGAATGCATACACGAATTTAGATAGACTACATGGAACTTATGTACATATATGTGCATATATGCAGCTCAATGTGTTGTATGTAAATAGACTGTGTATAAAAACACATGATTTGTTTTAAAGCAAGGATAGCAGAGAGTCCTCTTCATATATACATATGTAGGTTATACAAAAGACATGTGGGGCAATACAGAAAACACTAAGCCTAACATCCGTAAGGGGAATTTAAATGAATTTTGGAGTTGAACTGTAGAAAACGAACAAAGTTCTAATAAATATGGTGGGAAGTGGAAAGCATTCAAAATGTTCAAATACCACAGTTAATTTCAGCAAAAACTGCTACATACACTTGCACATAGATACATACTATGTAAAACTCTTGTGAGTAACAAAGGTGTGCCCAACTCAGCACACACCCATTACCTTTTCAATTTTCATTTGTGGCTTCACCTTTGCGCGCATTCAGGCCCAGCAACGACAGCAGATATTATTTCACTCAGCAGGTTGTCCTGGTTTTTTTTTGTTTTTTGTGCATTTATTTTGGGATGTGCTTTTTTGTAGAGATTTTTAATAGTCTGTATGTGCTCTAGAGTAGCACAAAATGTATTAATACATACTATAGCAAACGGAAGAAAAATTTAGTTTCGCAGTAAAGTATCTCTGTGCACTCCAAAACTAGAGAGGATTTACGCTCCAATTGTAAAGGCACCACCTGTGCCGCCCGACCCACACAAGGATAAGAATGCTCTTATACGACAGTACTGAGCAATTTTGTCTTCGCCCACAGTGCAATGACGTGGAGTTTCCCTATAATATGCTGTGGTACTTCCCTATAAGCACCAACAACCTAAATCGTTCTGAGGTCTTTCTTTTCCTCTGCTACCACCAGCTGGTATCGCGTTGAATGCTTTCGAGGCTAGAGCGTTTGAAAACTATTCGTACGGCATGAGCCAGCGGAGCCGCTGCTCTATGTTATTGTAAGGCTCATACAGCTAATCGTTCCAACGTCTGCAATATTTTCCGTCGCCAACTTAAACGTTTACCGTGGTCGCCATCAAAAGGAGCGGATCTCATCCTAGGCTTTTTGGCCTTATTCATTGGAAAGAGTCTTTGCGTGATGGTACCAAATCAACAGCACAACTTTTTAATTGGCTCAGGGCAATACCACAGAAATTATATGGACAGAAGCTGAAGAAAAGAACCAGAAACATTTACACGGACAGTCCGAACATTCCAGTAAGTAGGGTAGATATATTTTGTATCAGAAGCTCTCCACTAGTCTAAGTGGTATCTCATATCGATAACGCTGGTGGTTGTTTGCTTAACTGTGTGACGCCGATGAGGTAGATAAATATGTGATAGCCAAGCGTCAATCAGGTTCTTGAACTCATTTACGCTGCACTAAAAACTTGAGGGGAGTGCCTGACCGACCTCTATTTCCTTTGCGTCAAGAGTATTTCCTAATTAAACTAATACCTTCAAAATGTTCTCCTATAAATGAGGGGATTAGAATGTCTTTGTCTACCTGCGAACTACTCTTGCAAAGATGGCGCTCACGTCAGTGTTGCAGCTGTTCAATGAACAATGAGCACATTTTCGCAAGCTGTCAATCTCTGCGCGCACCAAGTTAAAAACATTTTTCTTGCATTTCCAAAACAATCCTCAAGAGCTCTTTGTGATCGACATCAAGTGCGCACGAAATTTTTTTCTTGTAAAGCGGGAGTTTTCTTAGAAACTTGGTAACAGAAAGGACAACTTTTTGATTATGCAAGGACGTCCCACATGCTCCCGTTCAATCTGTTTAAAATAGTAATGGAATCACACACATAAACAACGAAAAGAAGTGTATTCATGGGTGTCATTATGGATTGATGTTTAAGTTTTTATCGATATTGTTGTCGATATGTTTTTGACAAATTTATCAATTATTCATCGATTATTATCGATACATTAATCGATTATTATCGACTACTCACTAAGTTTTTAGAGATAGAGTCGATGAAATGTCATTCTATATCGTTATCCATAACGTTTCTTCGTCGTATTCTTATTCATATTCGTAATCGTTATCATATTCGTTTTTGTAAGCTTGCAGCTATTGAAGGCTTAATGTGCACTAAGCACAATACCATCGTAAATCCTTTCCCTACCGAAAAATGTTTGACAATCGTGGTTTCATATTGAGAAATTTTCAATAGCTTCATTGCGCTGGTGCCCAGCATATCTGCTTTCCAAGTAATTGTGAGAAATCTTATTGAATTCTAATTTGCATGCATATCACTTTCCCTCTGATATGTGTCTGTTCTCCCTCTCACAGGCATGCATTTGTGTGCCTTTTATACTTGTAGTTTCCATTTCATTTAAGCAGTTGCAACAATACGCCTTTGTTATCACTAATATTACCACACTTCACACAACTTAACGCCTAAAGCTATGCTCTCAAATTGTGTATGCAAAATACCAGTTGCCTGTTTATATAACCGCCAACACCCAGGTCCCCGCATCAGCCACACCACCCCCTTTCCATCTACCATAATCCCACCCATTATACCTAATCTTGCTAAGGTAGGCTTTGTATATTTGCATATCGTCCATTGAAGGCCATCATTGTCCACCGCAGTAGGCGAAGGCCGGTTAAGCACCACTTGGCGTTATTATTCCAAGGCATTACTTAGAATAGTGGCTATTCTCCTCTCTCTCTCCCATTGTTGCTGTATTGCCAATGCGAACGCTTTGTGTGACCACAATACTTGGCTTTAGTTTGCACCGGTTTAAATATTTAAGCAGTTAGCACCAGTGTTGCTGCGACGTCAAGAAAAAATTTATCGTAAAAATAACGAAACTTGGATCGAATGTATGACTAATTTTTTAGGATGTCTCTAATCCTCAAAATATTAGATTCAAGAAACCCCAAATGTTTTCTTAAAGCTTTTATTGACTTTCACCTGTGTTTAATCAAATCTTGCAACCAATTTTTGAAACTTCAAACTTCAAACTTAGCTCAGAACGCGATTACAATGCAATATGAAAGATGAATTAATCCGCTAGGTGACTCTGGTGTCGAGGTATTTTAAAACCCACTTATTTATGGTCCGATATGGTTCATATTTGGAATGTATATTATTTACAAGGAAGGACAAAAATTACAAAAATATTTAGGTGGAAGGTTGCGCGTGGGTGGAAATATTTCGAAAACCTTCATCTATGGTCCGATTCAGTTTATATTTACAATATATATTACTTATATGAAAAGGAATAACTCCACAAAACTTTCGCCGAGAGGTGGCACAGGAGTCGAGATGTTTGGAAAACCCGTATTTATGATCCGATTAGATTCATATTGAGAATGTAAATGGAGATAAATAACTACACAAAATCTCTAGCCGTTATGTGGTACGGAAGTTGATAAAATATAACCTTTTAGTTATTTTTTTTTTATTACCAACTAATAAAAGCTACTTCTAACTTAACTATTGAACATTTAAAAAACATGTCCAGTCCATTACAAACGTATCCAAAATAGTATTGAATGCTATCGATGGTCTGACTATCGATATTTTTTCAGCTGTACCACCTATTTCATATGCCTTGGCTATTTGTTTTTTTTTTTTTCAACGATATGATCGTGCTTTTTATTATTGTTAACAATGCAAAAAACGAGAAATTCATAAAAGGCGCATTCATACATGTACATTAGACAGTATCGAAAAAAAAGTTCGCCGTACGCCCCCTCAAATGAAGTGTTTTTGAAAAGCATTTAAAAAAATTAAAAAAAAATTTTTGTTTGGACAACCCTAGCGGTCGCCCAATTACATTTTTCTTCATATCTTCGTCATTTATAGTCGGATTTTTTTTGTCTCGAGGAGGGGGTTTTCCTACGGAAGTTCATTGACTTCAGGTACTCCATAAAAAAACCGAAAAAACAACAAGAAAAGTAGGTATTTTTGGTATGGTTTTCCAACACAAATAAAATGTGTTTTATTTCGGCAAAATATTGATGATTTTTGACGGTCTTTAATTTACTGTCATTAGGGCGGTACATTAGGGTGGTAGCACCTGAGATCTGGTGGGTAAGTACCACAATGGAGGACATGAGCTCAATGAACTTCCATTGGAAACCCCCTCTCCTCGAGACAAAAAAATTGGTGTATCACACTTTAAAATCCGACTATAAATGCCGAAGATATGAAGAAAAATGTAATTGGGCGGCCACTAGGATTGTCCAAAAAAAAAACTTTTATTATTTTTTTAAATGCTTTTCAAAAACAGTCCATATAAAGGGGTGTCCGGCGAACTTTTTTATGTCGCCTGTAAGGCGACGCTCTTATGTACATACATACATAAATATGTACGTACACGAGGGAAACTATTTTACATTCCACTGGGAAAATAGGTAAGCACTTTACGTTGTAATCCATGTTTTTTTTCAGCTTTTAGTGCCGAAATTGTTATCATGACTATTGTTATCTCTTAGTAAAGCACGAAATGAATACCTCCGATAACGCCTTACGTTGTAAGTTGTAACACAATATGCCGACGAAAATTCTTCCGGAGGCCGTATTCTCTCTTTGTCATGTATCAAAATTTATACTATGAGGAAAATTTAATTTAAATGGACCAAAACGGCGACACTGGTTAGCACCTTTTTATGACCAACATTTGCCCATACGGCTAGCTGTACATTTTGTTGACGTCAACTTATGTACTCTCCTACGTTTTATGCAACTTCCTACACGCTTTAAATATTTAAGTGCATATCCTCTTTTCCCCTTTTAAAGTAATGTGTTGCTATCGCGACTTTGGTTTTGTTCATTTTTTTCTGTTTCGCATATCGTTTTTCTAGGTTTTTTCGTTTTACTTTACCCAAATTTTTTACCTTCAGCTCTGTTTTCTTGTTTTATTTGTATTCATAACATACATACATATGTACATACATACGTATTATGCAATATATCTCGTGTTGTTAGAATGCCTTTGGCATAATCGGATTCTTTTAATGAAGGATTTTCTCGCGAAAGCGATAAAAATTAATGCTTTCTCTGCCTTGTGTATAATTCCCGCGAAGTTTGCGTATTTGAAAAAAATGAGATTCTTGCGAGTATTTGTTCATAATATTTCTTTGGCAGAGAGCAAGAATATGGCTGAGTTCCAAGTTGCATGTTGCTTTACATTAGTAGGAAGTATAGAGTTCCTAAACAGCAAACTGCTTACGATATGCAAAGCATCGAATTCCGACAAATTTTTATGCGTTTTAGATGCGCATTCATTGAGCATAAGGCGCATCTATAATTTTGTTGATGCTCAAATTTTTCATAATGGCTAAAGAGGAAGGGTAAGTAAAATTTGCCGTCATAGCTGAATTGGTTGCTTTGCAAACAGTTGTCACACCATGACAAAAGCGATACAAAGCAAATTGAAACAAAGCAGCCGAGTAGCATTCGTGGCATTGTATAAATTTGGTATCGGTATCGCATAAGTGCAAAGCAACATGCAAACATGGAACTCACCCTATTTGATATCTTATATATAAATAGGCAATCATGTTTCTTTTTCACCCCTTTTACTGCTAAACTATACTTCTAAGGTATAAATAATTATACACCATTAGAAAGGTATTTTGATGCTCATGTGCAGACAATTTTTAAAATTTCAAATTAGTTTAAAATAGAGCGAGAAAATCAATTCAAAAGTCACACCAATACCAATGCTCCTAAATGTATGCTTTAATATTGATAGTGAAATGCGAAGCAGCGGCGTAAGAACAATTTAGATCAGCTATGCCCAACGTCAATGTATGCAGTTTTGCGCATGTGTTGGGTACGCGTAAAAGCTCATACTCGAAAAACAGTGCGCTGCAAAAGTAATTTTATACAGTTAACAAGGAGCGCATTAGCTCATCTATATCAATTTCACGGTCGTAGTTTTTAATGCGAATGAGATCAGAAACATGCTTATCCGTCATTCTATATCGGTATTTACTTAATAATATTTTCATAGTATAAAATGCTGACTCACAATTATACGTAGACCCAAGGCGAATTTATATAAGGTGGTGTTACTAGATCAGCTGATTTTGTGTATGTGTTTCGCCGCACGGCTTCTAATGTCAAATTGAAAAATTTTGTTTGCATTTTCACACACACTCTTACAGATTTTGACAGTTTACGCCGCCCAAGCAAAAACAAAATACATGTAAATTTTTGTTTTTGTACTCCTGCTATCACCTTATATTAATTCGCCTTG
>JAPVRG010229829.1:0-11464 GCA_029783565.1 Rhagoletis cerasi | reverse complement strand
AAAAACTATGAGGAGGAGGAGACCGTTCTCCATCTTCTTTGCAACTGCCCGGCATTATCGAGGAGCAGACTGCGTTTTCTGGGGTCTCCTTTCTTTAGCGGCCTTGACAAATTGGGAGATTTAAACCCTAGGTGCCTGACGAGCTTCATCAAGGATTCAAACTGGTTCAGCAAGGGGGGGGTGAAAACTCTTAACTGTGGTATCACAACGGGCCTTTAACTCTTGGCCTATGTGTGTTCCTGCGTAGCAGGGGCAGCCACACCTACCTACCTAAAATGAGCTGCCTTTTTCCGGACTATGGAAAAGCAAGGCATTTTTGTAAAAATAGCGGCGTGAAATTCTTTAACTTTCCGTCGCTTCCATCTGTGCTAACCATCGGTTGCTAACGGTCTGCAAACTGTCCGAAGCAAGTTTGTCAAAAACACCTTTGCTGTGCTCCGTCCGTTTCTAGGCCAGAGAATTACAGAGTGCTCGATTGAGCAAGAAGGCAGTTCCTACGGGAAAGTAATATAACACTCGGCGCTCTGTTTATTGGTTCCTGCATATATGTTATATATATAAGTAAGGATATTTTAAAGGATTTTGAATTTAGACATAAAACATCAGAGCAACGAGATCATAATTAAATCTCGTGAATTTATTACCTGAGGGTGGACTCAGTTAACAAAGTTCTGAGTTTTCAACAGCATTGGAGAAATTAAATTCAGTTTCTGTTAATTACAATGGAGACACTATGGCAACAGTACAAAATTTAATTTGTAACTGCAATGTAAATTTGGAAGAAAGATTAATAATTTTTTAGGCAAGAACATTTTTCAGAGTTAGGCACTTCAATAACAATCTAAAAACCACAAAATACACAGAGTCAAAAAGAAATTGAGAAAATTACGTCTTATGTAGGTATGTACATTTTCTACATAAAAGTGATTTCGTGTACTTTTATTTAAAAATGCGGCAGGGCCGGATCTATTGTTCAAAAAATGATAGATGTCAATAATCATGATTTTAATCAAAAATATTCGGAGTGAAACTACCTAATGTGAATTTAATTTAATTTAATTTTCCAATATTTTTATAAGCGAAAAGTTCGTAAAATAGAACTTCGAATTAAGCGTTAATATATATATGCATATATGTGGACATGTACATTAGGGTCATAATATTTTTTTCCTTTTTTGAATTTGTTACAGCCAGTGGTGCCATGTGCTGGTCCTTGCTGTATAGCTTTCGGCAGACTTAAAAAAAACCTCCCGCGCACAAGGACATCAAAACTTACATGGGAACCAAAAAATCTAAGAGCATCTAACAACTGTTTGCATATGCTGCAAGATATTATATTATTATTTCTTTTGGTGTGGAAGCTAGTTACTACAAGTTGAATTTCATGTGCTTTTAAGTTATATAACGTGGTAGACATTTCGGTAAACTTTAGGTTTTTACATACTTCTCTCAACTAGTTCTTTCAAAAGCATATGTAAATATAGTTACCCAAATTATTAATATTGATTTATGTAGATATTAGGTCCTAAAAATCAAAAAGCACTTGTGTTGGTAATAAAACGTGTGTTGAAATACATGCATATGTAGTATATAACAGGGTTGGGCAAGCTTGAGGCTAAAAAAACCGCATAAAAGTATTCTAAGTGTTGCAAAGAGCCGCAAAATACTACAAAATTACTAAAACTAAAATCTCAATTTATGTACACATGTAAGTTTGAGATTTAATTTTATATTTTTCAAAATGTACACTTTGTCTCGTTATTCGACTATAAGGCTTCGCAAATATCAAAACTTTCCACAATTCCACATGCCACATTTGAGGGATGTGGCCAGGCTTTTCAACTTAGAGATGACTAATCGCCTTAGCCTTTGGACTTACTGTACCAGACACTTCACTCGTGAGAGTATTCAAGTACTGTCTCTCATAAAATTTTAAAAACATTTTTATAGCTTATTAAAATCTAGTACAATAAAATGACAGCTTAAAGTTGCTAAAAAATCGTATTGATTTTTGATAATTTTATAAACATTTTTATAGCTTATTAAAATCTAGTACAATAAAATGACAGCTTAAAGTTCCTAAAAAATCGTATTGATTTTTGATAATTTTTTTTCTGCCGGTGTTATGCACTCTTTTCCATATAAAACATTACTTTGTATGGAAGAAAATGCATGATACCGTCAGCAAAAAAATTATCAAAAATCAACGCGATTTTTAGCAGTTAACTCAAAAACTACTGGATAGATTTCAGTCAAATTTTCAGAGATTATACCTTGCATACATGGTCCTATTATAGGCCACTAGAAAACTCGCTAGGTGGCGCTGGAGTCGATTTGTTTATAAAAACCGTATTTATGAACCAATTTCGTTCAAATTCAAAATGTAAGATACCTGCTTGATGAAAAAAGCGTTTGCGAAAAATAGACAAGCTAGGTGGCGCGGGCATATTATTACGCAGACAAAGTCGCGGGCACCAGCTAGTAAACTATAAAACTGCTTACCAAAAATTAAAATGCTTGGAATTGGGATGAAAAGTATGGGGAATTTTTATAGTTTTTGTACAAAGTCTGAAATTTGGGTTTATATGGTTTCTGTTAGATAAAGAGCCATACTTTTATACAAAATTAATAAACACTTAACAAAAAACAAATAAAAAGTCAAAAAAAGTCATGTCGAAGAGTTAAGTAGAAATGTTTGTTTTCCTACAAATACGAAAACCTCAATATGTGAATTTATTTAAAAAAGAAATCCGGTTTTTTTTACTTTTTCACTTTTTTCTACTCAACTCATCGACACGAGGTAGAATCCATCAGACAAACTGAATTTTTATTTATACGCAGATTTTTTCTTCGGAAAAACTACGTAAAAATTTAATTTATTAAAAATTTAGAAATTTGCCATTTTTTGATATTTTAACAGCATCTTCTTTTTTTAAATTATACGTGCTAGAAAAATTTTGTTAATGTACTTGAAATCAGCATCAAAGAAATATTTAGCTAAGTTGGTAAATTTGATTAAAAAAATTAGATAAAAAAAAATTTTTTTGGGGGTAGGTGGGCCCGACACATATTTAGTACCGGGCCCGGATTTTCTCTTGACGGCTCTGGGTATATGTGTAATAAAATAATGTCGAATTTAAAAGACGATACCTTAAATACTTGTATCATTCCTTCGGAAATATTATCAAAAAAGTCAATCTAATTAGAAATAAATACGTACATAGATTTTCTAAATAAAATCGTCTTTTTTACATATCAATTTTAAATATATCTGTTTAGAGGAGGCAATAAGTTTTTTTTTCAGTCCCACAAATCCCGCGGATCCACGGGATTGATGACCTCGATCCCGCAGGCTTGCGGGATTGCGATTTTTATGCGGGATTAGATTCCCTAATTGGGCAAGCTTGAGGCTAAAAAAACCGCATAAAGGTATTCTAAGTCTTGCAAAGAGCCGCAAAAAAACTACAAAATTACTAAAACTAAAATCTCAATTTATGTACACATGTAAGTTTAAGCTTTATTTTTCAAAATTCAAAATTTTTTCAAAATGTCCACTTTGTCTCGTTATTCGACTATAAGGCTTCGCAAATATCAAAACATTCCACAATTCCACATGCCAAATTTGAGGGATGTGGCCAGGCTTTTCAACTTAGAGATGGCTAATCGCCTTAGCCTTTGGACTTACTGTACTAGACATTTCACTCGTGAGAGTATTCAAGTACTGTCTCTCATAAAATTTAAAAAATGCACTGCACTGAGCAATAAAAGAGTCGCAGTTTTCTAAGAAAAGAGCCGCATGGGGCTCAAAGAGCCTCATTTGCCCAACGTTGGTATATACAATGTGCATACACATATGAATTTCTATTTTTTTGTCTCTTTCTCATCCACGCATGCTTAGAAAAAAAAAAACACATACACATACACACATGGGGTGATCATACATAGCTAGTAAATTTTTTGGTAGTTATGGATGACCGCTTACTACGAAAATTTCTTTTATGGTCTTCTCACTTATGACAAATACCAAAATCATAAATTCTCATATAAATGTGTCCACTAAAGCGACTCGGCTTTTACATGAATTAATTTCTTGAAAGAAATTTTTTATTTTTCTGTTTTGTGTTTTCTATTTGCTTTCACACACGTCAACTTTTATTGCATTCAAGCTCTTGGCTCTCTACTTCATTTCTCCACGAACGCAACGAAGAGATCAAAAGAGGCAAGAAAACTTACCCTTCCACTCTGTCTTCTCACCTCCTTTGCAAACGAATTAGCAGACTTGACGCTTCTAAAAGGGGACCGGGAAAAAAATTGTTTCTCATTTTGTCACCTTTGAGCAGCAACGCAGAAAATAAATAATCATATACCTATGTATGTATATGAATGAGCAGAAGCAAAATATTTTTAAGTGTCTAAAATATGGATAAAAAAGACAGCAAAAAATTACACATATCTACATGTCAGAGCAGTAATTGAGCATTTCGGTACTCAGCAATATAGCAAATAAATTTAATTAAAATCACTGTATTAAGCTGATTGATCAAAGAAGCTTTTATTATTAAGTTGTCGTTTTCACGAATACAGCAGTCAATATTCAAAGAACCTTTGTTGTGGTCTTAATATTTTGCACATGGCTTTATGTAGCATGTAATAAGTAAATACACTTTTTGAAGCTGCATTATTTGCACTTTATTTACATACATTTCATACAGACAAGACTAAGAAGTAGAAAAAAATCAAATAAAAAACTTTGTAATATACTACGTTTCTATAAATAGAAAATAATATTCCTAAATTCATAGAATTTGTCTTGATAAGTTTTGATTTTAAAATTTCAACAACAGTCTATATAAATAATTTATTAAATTTAAAATGAAAAGCGTGGGGCGCATGAAATAGATTCAATGCCATATATGTAATTCATTAACAATTCCATTAGTTTCAATTGGCAATATGTGTACAGACTATTATATGGATTCTTTCATTCAAGATTCAATCTACATATACATATACCGCGCATTGAAATTTTATATCGTCTACTTAGACCTAAAATTTCTTCTACGCAAGTACTACTTTGAGATCGATATCCAGTAGGGCTGCGACATCGGCATCGATTTTTTTTAAATAATCGATGTTTTGAGACAAAATCGAGTGCTCAAAACATCGATTTTTGATTCCCGATATTTGGTCAACATTGATTTATTGTTTCGATGTTTTTCATCGATGTTCATGGCGGTAAATTCGTGTCATTTCAAAAAAATTTTACAGAATTTTGGTCTTGAAATCTGCTTTCGGTTTCTATAGAATGTGGCTTAAACTTTTTCTGTTCCTCTTGGATTTTCTTTTCAATTTTTTTATTTATTTTCAACGTTTTAAGTTAGCTTTTTCTTTTTTGTATATTATTGTGCACATAGTGCTGACTACACTCAATTCATGCTTGAAACATCGATTTGGCATATAACAATTTACATATCAATTCAATGCTATTGCATGCGTCCCATGTTTTTCATTTTAAATCTTATAAACTGTTTATAATGACTATTGCTAAAATTTTAGAATTAAAACTTATCAAGACATTTCAGAGTCTAGGAAATTTTTTTTTACTTTTTGAGTCCAATATTTTAGTCCATTATAGAAACGTGGTATATTAAACAGGTTTCTTATTGGATTGTTTCTTTACTTTTCATTTATAATTTATACTTTTGTTATTAATTTCAAATTGTAGTTAAATCTGAAAACTTCACCAGTCAGTATAAAGTTATATGACTTTTTGCTTTCATTTAAGTAGTAGTGAGGAAAGTAAGATATTTTCTTAAAAAAAACTGTGCAGATGTGTTGCTATGTTTTTTTTTATCCGCATCCAAAGTGGGTAGCTTATTCACTAAAATTGTTGTACCTAATGGGAAGTTTAAAATATCAATATTATAAATACTTGAGTCTGAATTTAGGAAAGACTACAACCATTACATGAAAAAAATTTTGATTTTATTATTGTAACAATTACTACGTTTATGCGTTTGTTATTTCACGAAATCATGTCATTAAAAGTAGTTAAAATATCTTAATTAAATACATTTCATGAAATGAGTGACAAATGCACAAACCTAGTAAGTATTGTATGTTCTGACGGTTCGAAGCTAAACATCAGTATTTTGCTTGTTGTTCTTAATATTCTACACATGACTGTAGATACTTACTCACGGCTAGTTTGCTAGAACCCTGTAGTCAAATTTACTAGTTATAAACTGCCTCAAAACTAGTATGAATCGCAAGCCCAACTAGTCAGCCAACTATCTTTTTCCCATACAAACAACTGGTATTTTTAACATGGGGATGTTCTAAAAGATGGGAATTGTCAGATTTCGATCAGAAACATACCAGTTTCATACTAGTTCAAAATAGCACCTGAAACCTAGATCTAGGAACAGAGTGCATATTGGGAAAAGCTTGATTTTTTACGTAATTTGAGGATTTATTCATTTATAGCGTTTTGTTTTCTACAAAAAATGTTGCCTTTTCATTGCCCGCTTCTTAGTAAAATTTTTTTTTTTTAAATCAAGTTATGTACTTTCATTTTTTTAGCAAAAGGAACACAAATTTGCGTGAGCACTGAGTAACATTGAAAACAAGGATTTCCTGGACCAGTCTAATGTACATATATTAAATTGCATTCTTAGTATGTAATTGATTATGTTCTCGTTTTAATATACTTAAAAAATTATTATTTTTTAAATGTTGAAGTCAAATAAAATAAGGCATGAATAAATCGTTTTGTAATTGGTACAAATCTGGTCGCTTTCAGACTAGTTCGATTTCAGTCAGGAAATTCTAGTTATAAACTAGTATTTTTTCTGACTGGTTTGGTGTTTCACTGCAGGGAAGAACCTCATACACATACGCATATTTGCACTTCTCTCTTTGTCTATCTAACTTATATTTTCAGAGTGCGGTTAAATTAGAAATTACCAGCTCATACATACCCACATACATACACACATAAGTATGTACTCACATACCTACCGAGAAACTTTTGTATAAATATCCGAGTTCATACGCTAAAACGGTTTAGTTCAATATTTCGCTGTCAAGTCGAATACTTCAAAATGACTCTAACCGATAAAGTTGTAATTGTGACTGGAGCAAGTTCTGGTATTGGTGCTACTACAGCAGAAGTCTTCGCTAAGCACGGATCAAAGGTAGTGCTCGTTGGCCGGAATGAAGCTAATTTGAAAGCTGCTGAAAAGGCCTGCAAAGCGGCAAACAACAAAGCTGAGTTACTGCTCATCATTGCTGACGTGACTGTAGATGCGGAGCGTATTATTAGCGAAACAATTAAGAAATTCGGAAAACTGGATGTGTTGGTGAATAATGCTGGCGCAGGTCTAATTGGCAATATTTTGGACATCGACGTCGATCAATTTGACACTATGATAAATACCAATTTGCGTTCAGTTTTTCTCTTGACCAAACTCGCCGCACCACATCTGATCAAAACGCAGGGTAACATTGTTAATGTGTCGAGTGTCGCTGGTCTGCGCGCATTTTCGAATGCATCAACATACTGCACCGCGAAGGCTGGCCTTGATCAGTTTACCAGATGCATTGCTCTTGACTTGGCACCACATAATGTGCGCGTCAATGCAGTCAACCCTGCTGTTATACTTACAGAATTTCAAAAACGTATGGGCATGTCGGAGGACGAATATGCCAAATATTTGGAACATTGTAAAGAGTCGCATGCTCTGGGCCGCGTGGGTAACCCAAAAGAAGTTGCTGATGCTATTATTTTCTTGGCTGATGATACCGCCAGCTTTATAACGGGAGCAAATTTGCCTGTCGATGGAGGAAAAACTATAATGTGTCCACGTTAAATGTAGCTTTAAGTAAATGAATAAAAATAAGCATTTTTATTTTTCTATAATTCAAGAATCTTTTTTATTAAATATTAGGGATTTTATAAAATATGAAGCTCCGAAATGCTGAGAGTTTCTCACCTATTTCGAATTGTTGCTACCTAATATTTCAAACGTCGCGGAGAGGTCCTTCCCTAATTTTGACGGATAAAGGCAACATAATTTCATACTGTCGAAGGCGGGTTTGAAATATATAATTAGATGGTGTGTGTCGATTCTCTTCTAGCGGGTGTGTTTCAAGGTTTGGCGTGCGGTGCACACCTGGTCAATTGTGGATTTACCAAGTCTAAAGCAACACTGATAAGGTCCAATTCGCTCGACTTGCGCGCTTCATTGGAATCGATCACAGATTCTTTGGCGGCTACAGCGCCATATAAAAAAAAAATTAGCAGAGTGCAGCAGTGCTGCCTTTACTTTATTATATTTTGCACACACAGAATAATGTTTACATTTGTATGTCTTTTGTTTGATGATAATACATACAGATATGAATGGTTGTGTATGTAATCCATAATAAGTACATATTTACATAGCTAGTATGTGTCTATTAGATTGAAATAATATTTGTAGCTACACTTCGGCATACAATTTACATAAAAAAAGCAATAAAAGCCATAAAAATAAAAAAATCTACTTACTATTTAAGCACAAGGCGTACGTACATAGATACATATATATATATATGTATACATATATGTACGTGTGAAATATGTTCGCTAGAAGATTCGCCGAGCCAGCAAACAGTTTCACCACTGTATAAAGTAGTTAGTAATAGGTCGCGTGGTAAGAGACGAGGCAATTTCGTCATAAAAATAGAATATGCTTGTTCATGTTGTTTTAATAAAATTTGATTACTGACTTTATATGTATGTGTCAGTAAGACCCCTGCAGGAAATGATTCTAACTTTAAACTAACTTTAAGCGGATTTGGAATGAACTAAAGATCATTTTTATCTTTATATTTTCTTTGAGGAAAGTTAACTTTATTTGTATGGCGATGACCACAAAATAATCAAAGGTGGTTAGCTTTACATTAGATGCCAAGTAACGTGTAACTAACTACTTTTTGATGTTAAATAACAATAAGAAACAAAGATGTTTTACATTTTTACATGTTTATTTACTATTTTAATACATATTCTGCTGTAGGTTGTCCCCGAACGACGCACATTAAGGGTTGAAATGAAGCGTGAGCGCCTAAAAACCAGAAAATTTAAAAAAATTGACAAGATTGCGCTTTTATTTTTGCTGTATATCAAAGATAACTTATGATATCGATACAATTGATGATGAGTGCTTTTGTCTTACACTGGCTTCAAAAATCAAAATTAATCTCCTCAGCAATTGGTCTCTTCTTATGCATTTCTAGCCTTCTGTCCAAATACACTAGTGAAATGAGTGGGTTAGAGCCCATGGATATTTTATATAGTGCAGAAATTAATTTTTTCTTTATCTCGATATGTTTTCAGATTCTCAGAGTCCACTTCATCTGCCCCACCAACCAAAAAACGGGAAACGTTAGCAAAACACAATGCATATACATAGTTGGATCATGAAGATATACTTATTGGAATCGTTTTCACCTCCTACGAAAACACTTTACAATATTTTTAATTGAATTCTCTGGTTTTTAACCACTCACCCCTTATTTCAACCCCTAATTTAAGGGTTAATGGTATCCCAAAAAATTTCTTTTACTTATTCGAAGCATTTCCACCTTCTACGAAAACATTTTAAACTTTTTTTTAGTGAATTTTCTGGTTTTTAACTACTCATCACTTATTCCAACCCCTAATTTAGGGGTTGATGGTATCATAATAAATTTTTCCTTGATCTACATTAAGTTTACCACAATTTAAAAAGTTGTATCGATATGGTCAACTTCGACCCTTATTTCACCCCTTACAGTAAAGAATGTTGGCATTCTCTTTAGTTAATCGACATAATTCGAACTTTATTAGAAAAAAAATACACTATCTCTATTCCTTCTCTATTTAGTCTCAAATGCTTTCTCAAATCTCCAACGTTAATTCTCCACAGTTACTCCACAAGCGGGTTATAGCGTTTTCAACATAAAAGGCACTTTTTTACATGAAGATTTTCTCAGTTATCAAGTTGAGAAATTGGTAATCCTCAACTTGACCTCAAATTGTTAATAATTTCTCAAATATTCCTCAACTCGAGAACAAATTGAGGAACAAGTTTTGAGGAAATGATTAATCTCAAATGGAAAAAATATTGAAACCCAACTTGAGAATTAAGGGTTTATCAAAAGTTGGAGAATATTTCTACTTGTGTTTGCTGCGCGCGTACGATATCTCGTGTATGTGTAAAAGCACATAAGCTCAATATGTGTACATGTGAAAGCAAAAAAGCTGTTTTCGCCCGCGGGCTCATGGGCTGCCCATAGCTGGCTTAAAGTCACAAAAACAGCATCGCACGCCATTCTCTGCTGTAAACTTTGTTTCCTAGGTAGAGCTTTGTCAGAGGAACGAACCAGAAAGCAACTTTCTTGTTTTCTACACATGTATGCACGTATGCATATACCTACTGAACGGTCAAACTAGTTTGGCTTTCCGGCGGCAAAGCTGACAAAAGAAAAACTGCGAAAGGGTTCTGCTTAGAATTCAATCCCTGCAAAAAATGCGATGAGTCCGGGATGTGTCCGGGATGAGTCGCAAAGGACTATGCGACTAATGCCACTTTGCATCCCTTTGTATGGACTGAACTGTTCCCTTTTGTTCGAGCATGTCCTATGAAGAGACCAATTGTTCCCATTTATACCCGAACGGGTATAAAAAGCGACTAGTCGCTTTTAAAAAATAAAAATAAAAATTGTGCCAGCTGCGATTCGAACCAAGGTCCGCTGGATTGCTAAGCGTATACTCTCTCTACATGCCAACGCCGCACATGACATTTCATTGACTAAGTGCCTACATATCAATTATTCGATAATTGTGCCCGTTAGAGATCGTCGCCTGGGTAAAAGATTGTCGTATGTTATTCACGTTTCCTATGCGCTTACGACAATCTTTTACACAGGCGACGAGATGAGTTGGGGGCTAATTCATCTCCAATTATACCCGTAAGGGATGAGTCGAGACTAATTGATCTACAATAATACCCGTTTGAGACTAGTTGTGACTAATTGATGCGCAATTGCACCCGATTGAGACTAACCCGGGACACCTCTCTTTAGAGATTAGTCGCACAATTTTTTGCAGGGATATGTAAATACTGTCCTTTATACTCCAAGGTAAGCTTGAATTGCGCAACGTTATATGCGTCAATATGAATTCCTAAAACTTCCAAAAGGCATTCAAACATACATATTTACTGATTTACATCCATACATATTTATTTATTTATTTATTTATATTCAGTCAAATGTATAATAAGCGTTTGAAGAAACTCAAGAATCAAAGGAATAGGTATTATAAAAAGTTTAAATCTACGAATAATCAGATTTTTTATGACAAGTATCGCCAGTATCTGAAGGAATTCAACTGTTTGGATAAGTTTTTATATAGGAGTTATATTCTTAATTTTGA
>JAPVRG010229802.1:0-12565 GCA_029783565.1 Rhagoletis cerasi | reverse complement strand
CGTTCAACGAGTGGGGTCATGCTAGCGCTTTTATGAAAATGCTTTTTTAACGAAGTGTATACGCAAGCGCAAACACAACCACACCGTATGAATATTTAACACCAACTGAATGCTCCCGCCGTGTCGGTGTGCTCGTGTCTGTGTGAAGACGAAAACAGCTGATCTTCACGCGTGAAGTGAAATGCCCATCGCCGCTCTAAACCCTGTCTCTTGGCATTAAGTACAATGGGAAATACTGCCTGAGTGCTTGGGAAAATTCGTTTTTGGTTTTTCCGGCCACCATTCCATGCAACTTTACATAAATGGCGCAGACGCGAAATGTATTTTTCTGTTGAATGTATGTATTTTGAGGAAATTGGATTTCCTGTGGGTAACAGGGATCCCATGGATTACGAAACACCGGATTGTGGAATGTGACACGGAGTGCTTTGACTGAGAGCAGAGGTCTTGGCAGAGGTGAACAATCTGCTTGATATGAAAATGAAATTGCTAACAGCGTACTAATCATCGCAGAAGTAACCCGGATAACACACAAAGTTTTATAACGGTTTACTTGCGCAAAAATTAACACATTTGGATAAAACAAAGAAGATGCACATTTCGATCAATCAGCAGAATACTTAACAGTTGAACTGGGATGGGAACGGTACATGCTTTTAGGGAGTTAACTTGGGTTAATATCTTCCGCTGATGGTTTAGGGTTAACCCCAGTATTAAAATTTATAGGTACCGCCCCTAATAGTACCTACTGCTTCGATGCCTTGTCTAGGCCACATAAAACAAGTTATTGTTGCTAATATCAGTCGCCAGTCGGCAGGGTGGGTCAAATTGGATTTTATAGATAGTTCTAAGAGAAAGTTAAGAAGAAACCGTGGGCAGTAAATGAGTTTCTAGCCTGCGCATTCTTATATGAAAAATTTACTTTTTCATAAAAATTTATTTTTTTATTCTTTGCTACTTAGTTCTACAATGTGTCCACCTTTTGTTACACTATTTCTATTTAATGATGCAAATTTTGGTGGAATTTTTAACCCACTATTTTTACACGCGGATTACATATTTTTTCACAACCCTCTCAATATGGATATTAAATGAAAATTCCAAATCCAATATGGCCGCCACAACAAAATGGCGGATTAAATTTGTTTGGAATCCCCGCAATATGAGTAAAAAATGAATGAGCTTGACAAGTAGAGCACAGTGCATTTTAGAAAACAAGTTCCTTATCCAAATAGCGTCCCAAACAAAATGGCGGATAATAGAGTTTAAACAATCAATACAATAAACCTACGTTGACGAATTTAGATTGACAAAGTCCTTTGTTTTGATTCAATACCTAGACTGTCTAAATTCAAAGGCCTGCCATTTTGTTTTCTTAAATTCACTGTGCTCCTTTTGTCAACCTCTTAAATTTGTATGTCTTTATTATTGACTAGAAACTACTTACTGAATACCGGCATTAACCCCTATATGGCATTTGTCGAGCAAATTATTAAGCTTCATGATAATAACTACTATTTTGTATATTTTTCTCTTATGAGAGAACAGATGATATTTCGCCGAAATTTTGCTGTTGGATGTTTTTACTGGAGAACGTACCTAATATTGAAGATTTCAAAACAAAGTGGTTGTGGGCATCGCGTAAAGTCGATGATGCACTCGTGCAAAGGATGATGGCGCGTGTGGGACGAAGAGTCCGATCACTTGCATATGGAGCAACTAGCTACTAATATATTAACATATTAATTACATTTAAACCTCAAAGTATTATATTAAAAAAGTTAAATTTCAAAGTCCTCTAGTTTCTTTCTTGTAGTAATTTCTAAGTGTCACAGTTTTGGTCTGTTCACCCTTTACTAGTCAAATAAATATCACTCAAATCATATCGAGTTTTTAGCAATTGAATACAAAAACCACTATTTATGTATTTACTTTTTACGGTTTTTTTTTTAACACATTGTAAAACTTGCATAGAATGAAAAAAAATTAATAAAATTTTGTGTGAAGGTAAATATTTCTTTTAAAATTCCACAGACTCGAAACATATTTCCGACCTATGGTTTCCTCGACACTTTCCCTTAGAATTATCTGCAGAATCCGAAAATACCATGCGAATTAGCCTAAAAAAATTCGACCCACTCCAGTAAGCATGCATGTAAATAGTTTGAGTGGCCAAAAAGTGTGCTTTTGAACAACATCTGGCGAGTTCTGGAAGAGGTACTCCTTCGAATGCTTAAAAACAGAATTGAAAATCAGACTAGCAAACTACGATACCTTCGAAATGATTGCGCAAATCATTTTGAAGATTAGCGAGAAAAGATGACTTGCAATAGATGTTATAAGATGGGCTGCTTAAAGAATGTACTTGCTAAACGATAGGCCATGCTCATGGCTGATACTTCGGAGCTACCTCAATGCTTTCACAGAAAAGCTTTCCCATACCGAGAACAAGTTCAGTGGCTCCTTTTGCCTTATCTTAAAAAGTGGGTTTTGTCATTTCGTCATTTCGTTTTACTGCTCTGTAAGAATTTGGAATTTCGAAAACCGCCGTCCAACTCCATTATACTGGAACAAAATGTGATTTCTCCTTCAAATATGCACTTCTAAATGTATGTATGTATATACATATATAGGGGTTTCAAATACAAACGTTACAAAGTTACTTACCCGTGTGGACGCGACAATGATCTTTCATATGGTGGCGCAGTTTGAACGCCTTGCCACAGAATTCACACTTGAATGGCCGCTCACCCGTATGCACTGGCAGATGCGTAATCAGCGACGTCACATCGGGAAAACTTTTGCCACAGAACTTGCACAGTACAACACCATTCGGATCGGCACTACTCGCTGATGTACCGAGCAGCGAACCCGACGTAGAGGCCGCAGCTGCTGCTGCTGCCGCCGCGGCCGCCGCTGCAGACGTCGAAGAGGACGACGAACCAGCGCCGCTCAGTATCAAGCCGCCACCGCCACTACCCGCTGAAGAGCCACCAATGCCGCCATTCCCAGATGACGAGCAGCCACCACCGGCACCACCATGACCCATCCGACCGCTACCACCACTGCCGTCGAGATCGAGTGCGCCACGCGCACCAACACTACCGCATGTGGCCGCCATAACAGCCGCAAAGTCCAGTTCCATGGCGGCGGCTACTACAGCCGCAGCCGCTTGTTCCTGAGTTTCCGCGCCGCTAGCCGCCAAAGCGGCGGCATTCATTTGGTATGAAGTGAATTGTGGCAGCTGCGCCATGTTGAGGTCGTGCGACAGCAGATGCGAATGCAAGAGCGGATGTTGTGCCGTTTCGCGATACTCGAGCGTTTTTAGCGAGTGCGAGAGTATGTGCCGCGTTAGCTTGCTTTGGTGCTGGAATGTGTGACCGCAGTACATGCAGGGGTAAAGGGGTGGCGGTGTTTGCGGTTGGTCGAGATGGTGGGACGAGGTGGAGGCCGCCGAGGCAGCAATGACTGCGGCCGCAGCGGCGGCAGAGGTGGAACACGAGGTAGTGCCACCACTAACGCCACCACCGCCGCCGCCACCGCCGCAGGCAGGGACAATGTGGGGCGAATCGGACGTTTCCTGGAACAACACCAAACAAAAATCCAACATCAACTTCTTTCGTACTACGCTTTGGCGTTTTGGGCTTTGCTTTTCTTTTGTTTACGTTTCGTTTTCGATTTTTCTTTCGCTCTGACTTTCTTGTTCGTTTTCAATTTTAAACTCTCTTTTATAGTTTAAGGAAAATAGAAAAAAATTTATATATACGAGTATAAGTTGATCAATTAATTGCCTTTCTTCGTTTTCTTTGTCAGTGAAAAAGCACTTCGCTTAAACGGCGTAACTTGCTCTACAATATTTTACTTTTTTTTTTGAATGTTTTCAAATTAAAATGAAATAGTAAAAGTATAAAAATGAAGTTTCACTTGCTTGTGTAAAGTGAAAAAAGAACGAATGTAAAAAATATATGTGGTAGAAAGGACTGTATCGCTCAAATATGAAAATAAAAGTGTTTCATACACGTTCCAAATTCAAAACAAAAAATTAGAAAAGATGTTTAAAACTCAAATGAATCAAATGAGAATGAGAACTCAAAGAGGAAAAGGAGAAGATGGAAAATTTTCAGCAATATTTTTATATTAGCTAGTTGGGTCGCTTCAAGTTGAAACAAACGAATAATCAAATTTAAAAATTATGCTTTATGATGATCTAAAATACTTTAAAATATATACTTTTTGCAAATCTATACGGATATTTTCTGTTAGCTGCATTTTAAATATTTTTCAAATTATTTTATAAACAAATTTTGCCAAAAAACAAGAGGGGCTTTTCAGCGTTGACTTTAGAGCGCTTGGCATTTATCGAGTCTTTATTTACTCGTTGCTCTAAATTATCTCTCTCACTTTTTCTCTTTCTCTCTATCACGCTCTACTTTCTATCTTCCACAAGTCCTCAAGCGGAATGTGTGTGATCGTTTGAAACTTTTTTTTCGCTTATATTTCAATCATAGAGTGAAAAATTAAGCTCGTTATTAAAATTTTATATTGTATAGAGATTTTCGGGTTTGATTTCTCTTTATTTTTTGTTTTGTATACATATTTTTTTGCAAGAAGTTGAATTTCGATTTTTGTTTGGGCGTTGTTCGAAAAGTCACATTTTTATTATTTTCGTTTTATATCATAACCATTATAATTAAAATTATTTTTATTAACATTTAAAAAATACTTGAGTCAAAAGAAAAAATGGCGGTAGTGGCGCATTTTAAAAGCTTAAACGTTAAGTTTTAACACGTTGTAAAAGTTTAACCGATTCGACCGTTTTGGCGTTGCGTACGTTGCGTTACTTTTTGAACTCAGTTGTTTTTTCGTTTTTATTTACTTTTAACCGATTTTCAGTAAAGGTGTGCATATATTTTTGATTAATTCTAAGTTACAACAACAATAATGGAAAAAAATTTGCATTTTCCAATATTTTTTTAATTATTTGGTAGTTTGTCAAATTCGTTTTTCAAGAAAGTGAAAAAGAGCGTTTTGTGTGTAGAACGTAACGTTGTTATATAAAAAAAGTAAAAAAAAAAAATTTTGTCACCGTCTTTCAAATGGGTTTCGGTAGTTCGTTCAATTGAATAAGGGGAAATTCCAAAAAATGGGAACTCAGTCGGTCATGTACTGTCTAATGCAGTCTGGTCATAAATAATTTTAAAGCCAATAAATTTTGTTGATTTTAATTTGGAATGACCTAAAAAATAAAATAAAAAAAATTTAACTTTATTACCAAATAAAATTTTATGTGTTAAAATTTAGATAAACAGTTTCGCCTTTTGTCCTTGTACCTGCCTATTTCATCCAAGTGTTTTAGTTTTCTTCTTGAAATTTTGTGTTTTTATGCTATTGCTATATGCTGGACCAAATAATTCATATTTAATTTTTCGGAAATTGTTTCTGTTTGCTATTAATTTGATTTGCGTGTTTTTGTTTTGTTCGCTTCTTCTTATTGAGTTTCAAATAAAAGTAAGTATTTTTTTTTTCAAATTTTCCAAAATTTCGCTAACGATTTCATTAATATTTTCAAGAAGTTTTTCCACTTTACTTTAATCATGATTTAACATTTGTTGTTGCTAATTGCATTTCGTACATGTCTTCTTCTGCTTCGAAATGCTTTCACGTATTTTCTTGCTTTAAGCTGGCACACTGGCGCACTCTTTTTCCATTGATTCTTGTTTAAAATTAACAGTCAAAAAAAGCCTTTATTTCAATGCTTAAACGAACATTTTTTTGAGTAAACATATTTTAAGCTATTTGTTTTTTTTTCTTCTTTAAATTTACTTAGCATTTGAAATTCAAATAAATATTAGGTAAATATGTAGTAGCACAGCCATTTCCAAAAAACGTAGATCAACTTCTTGACAGTAATATTAAATTATATATATTTATATGTACATATATATATTTATGTGTATGCATATATGTATATCGTTAAATTTTTTTTGTTGCAATGCTTGTAGCATTCACTGTTTGCGTTGGATTTTCTCTAATTTATGTGTTGTCTGATTCAATTTTGATAAAAATAAATTGTTTAGAATAGCGTAAAAAATTTTGAAGTAATCGAAAGTATTAAGAGTTGTTGTTGTTGAGTGGTAGAGATTAATGTAAAAAAATGGTTTTTGTATAAAATTTAGACATACATTTGCCATAAATGTGCTTTTTTGGGGTTGCTGATTTGATTCTAAGCTTTTAAAATTTACTTATTTACAAAACTCTCATTCTCCCAAACCTAGTCACATAAATATATAGGAATCGATAATCTTTATTGAACCGAAGGAAATCCCAAATAATCATCATCGGACCGTTTGAGTAATCCCTAATTTCAACCAAATTTTCGATATTGTATTTTGAGATAGTTTTGGTTTAGGACGAACTTCTTCGGATTTGCTACTTAAAGATGAGTATTTGAATCCACATGGGAAGTAACACGCCAAATCTAGTCCAGACGCGATAGTAACAAAACCCACGCTCTTCTGCAATTGGAACACTGCCAAATACGGCTGGTAATAGCGATCATTACGGGCTACGGAATGACTACTGCCGAAGTTATCATGACGAGGAAGAAATCGAGTGCATCGAACACTTTCTTTACCACTGCCCAGGTCTAACTAGACCTAAGCGGCGGTGTTTTCAATGCTTTTTCGACTGTCTGTCGAAACTAAGCTCGACGATAATTTGCGAACTACAACGCTGCGTTAGCCTTACTAACTGGTTCTACTTATAGGTAAACGAGTAAGATTTAATCGGAGCTATCGAACCTAGGTTAGGAATTCACTTGGACTCAGGGTCCTCTGTGATATCGCGTTGTTCCCCTAAAAACACTTGCTGCTCAGCGAAAAATTGGATAAGCTATATAAGAAGCTTGAAGGTCATCCAGATCATCAAAGGAATGAATGCCCAGAGCTTTTGTTCTATGCCTTGCTAGTACCGAGAGATTACAGAGTTTTGGTTAATATCCTACTCATCCTCGCCTTGCAGCTTCTGCAGTGGTCGTTCTAAGGTAAGAAAGAAGCATCAACCCCTTTTATCAGCCTAAAGCCAATCTGTGACATAGGAAAGGGGGCACTATCTGCTCTGGGCAGGTACGAGGAAGAAATCACTCCTAAAAGAATCAGGTCTACAACATACCGAAGCGATTTTAATAACATATAACCTTAAACGCTTTAAGCAATGCATGAGCTTTTCAAAGAACAACTTACGAATTATTACAGGAGTTCTTAGAGTACACTACAGGCTAAACTATCATCTGACCAAGCTGGGAATTTGCACGCAGAAGAGATGCAGATTTAGCACGATGAATATAGAAGCTGCGCAGCATACCTTGGAGCGGGTCCTGCACTGATGCACAAACGAGAGATTTAGGCTCAATGTTAAAATTTCGCTCGGATAGTGGATTAATAGACGCACTGTAAAGCCATGAAGGGTGCACTATACTCGTAGATCATAAGGTCAAAGTGCTTCATCCTCTACAATAATAATACCGCATTTGAAATGGTCATCAGTTCCGCCTGAAAAACACTGCAATACGTAAGAAGGCACACAGCTGAAAGATATACCTAACTGATCCGAGTAAGCAGTACCGCCAGCTAAAGCAAATATTTGAATAATTAAGAACCTGTTTTCTGGAGGATTGCTTTAAATTAATCGGGATAATAATGTAGCCTTACCCGTAGTTTGTACGAAGATTTATTTCAAAATGAATATCCAAAATATGATGATATAAAAGCATTCCCTGGAGTAGTGGTGGTAAGGCTTTAAGCGCCTCTAGTATGACAAGAAAAAGATAACATATAGGCTATAAACATTGCATAGAAAGGTACCAGAGGACTTCTTTTGCCCGAAAAAACTAGACGGCATTCAAAAACCTTAAAATTATCTCTCAAGGGTAAGTCTCCAAGATGTTTGTACTGGAAAGGAAGGGCTAATGAGAGCAATGTGTGCTGGTTTAGAATTGCTTGAATATAGAAGCTGAATGCTTTCTTAAAATTATAATTAAACTATTCTATCGCTTATTATAACTTTTTCCACCAAAAATAAATAGCTTTCACCTTTGCGTAGCTCAAGTTATGGGGGTTTCCATGAATGACTGTTAAACACAAGCTAAAGAACGCAGCTTGCTCAAAATTTTACAGGAGTCTACTAACAGATTGTGGTTGCTAGGAGCAGTGTCGCATATAAAGTTACTCTATGGCAAATGAAAAAAGTCACTGACTTGTCAAACTACCCTCGTAATTTTTCTCTGCTGTTCTGGCCTACCCTTACCTCATTACAACCCTTTTGTTTACCCATGAAAGCACATTATGAGCTAAATGTATACTTGTATTATAGTAGAATTCTTATTCTGAGTTTTAACAAAATCTAGTAGATACTTTTTAGGGGTTTGCTGTATACACACGCAGGAGTAGATTTTGTTTGCCAATTCTTCGCCAATCATTGTTAATAATGTGTAGTTATTTGCTTGCAATACTTTCTCTTTCTTTGCTCTTACTTTGGATGCCAAATAACATTTACAACAACAAATTTAAATGAACATACGAATAATTATATTGAATAGAGTTACACACCAACAACGTTGAGAAAAGACATCGATAATAGAAAACGTAGAAGAAAGACATTTAAATGAAATAAAAAATTACTTATACATACGTAATTGTTATGTATGTTTACATACGCATATACATATATATTTGCAAAAAAAAATATGTATATTGTTATATATTTTAAGAAACATACGAATCACACACACATATATATAGAGAGAATTCGAAAAAGTTCCATCTTTTGCAAAGAATTTTGCTTGCTTTTATGATCTTTTTTGGTTTTGTGATTTTTGTAATTTTTCAGTTAAAATAAAAAGTCAACAACAAATAAAGTATAGATCACATTTACCATTTATATAAATAAACAACAATTTATGTAAGCGTTCCACATTTAGATGACATTTATATAGTTACTAAATTAATTTATTAAATTAGAAAAACACAAAAAAATTCTTATGATTTTCTGTAAATTTCAAACAAATAAAACAATACAAATTACACGCCAAACAATGTGTATTTGAAAGAGTAGTAGATAGCATTTCAACTGTTTGACATAAAAAACTACAAAAAAAATCGTAACACTTATTTTTATTTGAAACACTGAAAGCACTGGTTTGGACTAAGAAAAAATGCTTTTAATAAAGTTTAAGTACTTCTATTTCCTGTTTCTGGTTTGCCTTTTACAGCCTTCGTTCGTTGCACTGAAGCTTAAACCCCTCTTGTTTTCTTTTCACTTAATTACATTTATATATTTATAAAAAAAAACATTTTTTAATATGTAGTTTATACTTAGTTTCTTTCAAAATATTTCAAGTTTTAAAAAATATTTTAAGATTTTTCATAGGTTGTAGGCAAAAGCTGGGGATAATAAAAATGAATTTGAAATTTGTGCTCCGTTGGGGTTGGAATATTAGCAAACATTTTTTGTTTATATGACTAAAGAGTACATACAAGAAGCAAAGGGAAAATAGCAAAAAATAAAAAATAATCACTAATACTACTCAAGCATTTTATTTGATTTAATATATTTTTGGCTTAATTTTTTTAATGGATTCGTTAAAATCCGGAGTTTGGTAAATTTAGGAAGGCCAAATAATGGTTTTACACAAAATTTTGAATTTTCTCTTAGCTGCATAACTTCTACTTAATTGCGAGCTAATATGTATGAATTCTTCACCTGCGAAATCGATTAACTCCCTTTTTTCGAAAATCTTAAATTTAAGTATCAAAGCATTTGGTATGGGCATAACTTATTATATTTATAACAGGTTTTTATTGTATATAATAATATATAATACTTATAATAATATTCTCTTTTTGAGTTTATAATTTAAAGGGCACTTTAAAAAATAATGCACATTATTTTATCTCATCTCTCAACTTTTTGTTAATGGAGTTAATCGATTTGGCAATTGAGGCATCCATATGTAAGTACGCCTACAGCAAAGTTCAAAGCCTCTTTGACATACATACATAAATAATAAAAGTAATATATGTAAATTAAAGTATATTAAGTATACCGAAGCATGCATTGTTGAAATAGTATCACATTTGCTATGCAGCTACAGATATGAAAAAACATTGTATATATATAATTAAGTGTGTATGTATATAATTCATTATGTAAGTAGCATGATTTATTTAGTATATATAGAAAAATAACAGAATTTTTGTATTTATATACTTAGGATATTTTGAACTCTATTTAATTGTAATTGAAAAGTAATTGATAGAATTTATACACTAACTCTGAAGAAATCCCATTTTATGTGCCTGTGTACATGTGAGACCATGATAAACGTTTTAAGATAATATATGCAAAGACTTTTAACAAAACTTGTTTGGTCAGATCTAAGAAATTTTTTGCAGTTAGCCTTATCTATCTACGTAGTACCTGTTACATCATGTGAAAACTAGTTAAACGAGGTTATATACAATAAATCGGCAGAGATACTCAGGCAGCCATTAAGGCTCTATTTTCATACACTACCTACTCAAAGACCGCTGTGAGTGTAAGGAGGCAATAGGAAGGTTAGCCATAGCCAAAATCACCCACCAATATTGGGTTCCAGGAAACAAAGGTCTTTAAGGTAACGAAAGAGCTGAGTAGCACCGTCAAAAGCGATGGACGTACCAATTCCTCTACTGGAAACCAAACAATCACGCGATCTGCTCATATTCCGCCAAGCAGGCAGGGTGGGAAATGTACATAGGGCCGCAGGGTTGGAAAGGCTATGAGCTTGCAGATCGTTTGATAGAGCGTGCTGAACAATGTCGGCGTCGAAAGAATCAATATTGAAAAAATGTATGTATGTAAAAAATAGTTATATTGATGACATTCAACCCCATGACCCATTCTGCCTATGGAGAGATTATTTAAAAAACTGCTATATTCTTAGTTCACCGACTGGCCCTGACATACAAAATCTTAATTAAGGTAACCAGTGCAATAACTGCATTTTCTTAAATTGCTAGAAATCTGGAACCCAATCTGATTCAACTAAAAAAGGTTCCTTCAAGAGTGCCTGAACTGCACACAACGTAAAGTTGTTGATGGTGAAGGATTTGGATACGAAACTGGAAAGAACCTCAGCAAATCCAAGGACCGCTTACGGTCCAAAAAAGTTTCTTGGCGATAAAAGTTACAGAGTTTCTTTGGTTTATCTATCTGGATAGATGCAGCTTTAAATAGATGTATAGTGGCTGGAAAGAGTGAACACTTCATTTCTGTCAGTTCTCACCAGGCTTAATCATCTGATCCATTAGATGTAACCATATTTTTTTCTCAGCGGAAGGAGTATTTCATCATTAAACTTCGCATTTCAGCTGGAAAGACCTACTTATGTATATTTTGCATGTTTGTGAACTTCTATTTTAAACACTAAATAGAAAAAATAAGTGCACTGCTTTGAAAGAGAATAGCTTGATACTTTTAGAATATTTAAGATAAAATTATTTTTACAGATTTAAGAACGAAAAGAGCGAAATTTAATCCCAATCAGACTTGTTTTTAGACCAGTGACCGTAATTCATATTTAATCATTATTTCCAGATTTTAAATATTGGGATCAATAATAATAATACATTTCTGAGTTTTATTGTATCGCTCAGAAATAAAAACTATAAGTCGATTTATATTTTTTTGATCAAAAATGAAACAAATTTTTTGAGTGTTATTTTTTCGCACTGAAATAATGACGATTTTATGAGTTTTATTTTCTTTCATGAAGAAAAATGATTATTTTTTGAGTTATATTTTTTTGATCGAATATAAAACTCATTTCTTGACCGATATTTTATCTCCCAGAAATAAAAATTAATGTTTGAGTTTTATTTTTTTCGGCAGATCGAAAAACTGCTTTTCTAATAAGTGTTTAGTGGTAAGTATTTTTTGCTATGCACTCGTCAACATGTGCACTCAAAAATTACAACATATTTATCAACCATATTTTTTCTTAATAAATACATATGTACATATATTAGCATATAAATTTGTTGTAATTTTTGAGTGCATATGTTGCCGATTGAATGGCAGAAAATATTTACTACTAAACGCATTTAAAAAATCGTTGTGGCGTTCTGAGAGTTTCGATCTGCTAGAAAAAAAAAAATTTAACTCAAAAATTGATTTTTATTTCTGAGAGATAAAATAACGCTCAATAAATGAGTTTTATTTTCGATCAAAAAAAGAAAACTCAAAAAATAATCATTATTTTTCATGAAAAAAAAACTCCAAAAATACTACCTTTACTGATCAAAAAATAAAACGTACAAATAATCATTATTTCAGAAAGAAAAAAAAACACTCGAGAAATGAGTTTTATTTTTGATCAAAAAAATATAGCTCGATACATGATTATATATTCTAAGCGATTGATAAAAATTAAAAATATAATTATTAATTATAATTTTTAAATACATAGCTCAGAAATTTCTAAATCGTATTATATTCCTACAGGACATGAAAACCTGTTCTACGATAT
>JAPVRG010229800.1:0-18205 GCA_029783565.1 Rhagoletis cerasi | reverse complement strand
CTTTCTATCAAAAACTCCAAGCACCGCCTCGGCGAATTTTGCCATTAGTCATGCTTCTGTGCCACATAGCAAGGGCTTCATTAGCTACTCAAAAAATGCGGCTTGTGTACGACGCGAGAGGACTTCACTCTTTAGTGGTCCACTTAGTCCAAGATACATAAGAGTAGAGTGATTCTCCATCTCATTTCAAGGCTTTGGCTATTTTTCAACGAATGCCGGCTCCCAAACAAAAATTAAGTACTCTACTCTTACGAACTCATAACCTCAAAAAAAACAAAGTGAAAGCCGCTGCGCGAATGCGCTGACTAACTATCTCATTTGGACTTAAATTTGGAAATGGCGGAATTGGATAGAGCACTCTTAAATTTTAATAGCCAGGCATGCGGTCGCCTCCCCCTCTCCACCATATTTAAATAGCTCAGCTAGCAGTCCGTTAGCTTCACTAGTGTTTTTGTAATCCAGTTGGTAAATTGCTATTCGGAAATCGTCAAAGTCCGACGATGTAACAGCGACTCCGTGTCCTTTGACTATGCGCTCGGATTCATATTTTACACTGGTTTCAGTTCTGTTACCATTTAACTGGTGGCAAAAGTATTGCTCTTAGAGCAGTTCGAGCAGGTATTGAAACCTTTTGAAAGTCGCTGGTCCTTTTACTAGAATTTGCGGGTGTTTTTCTTGTCGACCAGCATCACAAACTCCTCACGCTCACGTTTTTCGGACCCTCTATTTTTATTACGAAAAATGCGTCTAGCTTTTCTCTCCTCAATGCCCCACAACGATCCCACATAGCTTGCGTTGCACCTGCTCGAAGCATAGCCCTTTTTCTCTGCGGCGGTGTATCATTCCAACCTTATATCACTGCTCACATAAATCGGTGTGTTGAGCAGTGCTCTCAGAGAGTCAACGTGAGAGTATAATGACGGATCGAGTGTTTTGATTGCGACTTTTTGACGTTGAGCTTTCCTTTAGTTTTGCTGCACGAACATCCTTTTCTAGACAGTGGGTAATGCGTATCTTAGCTGCAACAAGATAGTGATCTGAGTCAATGGTTGGTCCTCGAATCATACGTACGTCGTGAACAGTATAAACGTGTTTTACATCCTAATCGACATTTAGCTGCCTCTATAAGGGGCCAGCGTTAGTAAGTGAGTTCTAAGCGCGCATGGAAGAGATATTTTGATACCTCGTCCTGCTCTGCCTTCGGGCATGGGTGCAAATGAAATATGATATGAATTGTGGAGAGACGCGCGTGCACCAAGTTGAATTATTTGGCAATGAAGTGTCTTCCATCAAAAATTCAACACTGAAATAGCGCTCCTTTACATGACTGTTGTAATAAACGTCGCAAGGTCCTATGACTTCCTTACCTTGTTCCGTTCAACGCGTTTCATGGACGACCGAGATACTAGTCTTTGTGTTTGCAAAAGCATAGAGAAGCCGAAATTACACTGCATAACCTCAAACCACAGTCGTTTGAACCTTTCTAATTGTGAGCAAAAGTTGCAGAATTTAGTGGACAATTAAACGCAATATGGCCGAAGTGGACCCATTTAAGATTCATCTCCACACAAGCTGTTTACCGCATCATGGTGCCCAAGGTAAGCGAATGCGGGCTCAATAATAAGAGATGAGTATGGTAGAGCACCTCTAGCTGTGTCCTCAGAAGCTCTTCTATACCAAATTGCATTACAGGAGGGTCTCACAAAGTTTAATTTAGTATGTCTCGCGTGGTTAGACTCCAGTTTATTTTTTAATTATCCACATCGACTCTCTTCAGAAGTCTAGATTCAATGAACTCCTACGTTCTCCTCATTAGAAACCCACCAAACCTTTAATAAGGAAGCTGAATCGGTCAATCAGACAATTGCCAAATTTTATGACAGTATTAAAGCTTTCCACATTTGCTGATCGCAGGATACAACTATCGCCTATTTGTTACTGCTGCTTTCGTCGAAAATATACCAGCAATAAATTACTTATATAACCAAATTATATGCATATTAACATATGTGATATTACCTTGCATAATCAATGTGCACCGAAGCGTTATTGTTACATGATGCCATACAATCATTGCATGCATATGACAGGCACTTGCAATTGCTGGTGGGCCTACTCGAAATGTCAAACCAATTTATTAGCAGCGACGTTAATGCATTTTCCACAAGAACCACAAGCGTTTGTGGTTGCAGACGCGCTGAGCTGATTATTGATGTAAAATAGTAGTGGAAAGCAGCTGGCAGCCGCAGGCGATAGCCGACAGCCAACAGCCAACAACCGGAAATAAGTTGCATGCAACGCCAATGGCTAAATATGTTGCGACAATGTCATTAAGATTATGCTAAAGGGTGCTACATACATATGTACATACTGTGTAGCTAGGGGAGAAGGAAGGAAAAGGACGCATAAGCGCGAGTCACAATAACAGCGAACTAGCATTCAAGTGAGACAAACCAATCAAATTAAATGCAAAGTGACAGCAAGGACAAATAGTTTGGGGCAAGTAGAGATAACGCGATTTGTAATAAGACAGGAGCAGAAAGTGACAATAAGTGGAAGCATATACAATAAAATAGAAGCAAAGTGAGGTACAGTGCTTTTTGAACGGGCGAAAATCAAAAAATTTTGTTGTCCTAAATAAAGACGTATCTGGTATTGTTGGAGAAGTAATTTATACATTATCAAGGCTACGCCAAAAACGCCATTGAAGTTGACGCATTTCAAACCAAAAATTTTGGCCAGATCCTCGTCAGTTTTAGGCCCCAGGGTACGCTCATATAGAAGGCGGAGCCGATCCGGATGGGGCCAAGGCAAGCAAGTCGGAGTGGGGCAAAACTGGAGGTGTTCACGCTGAAAGAAGCGGAGCGGAGCTTTTTGTATAAAATCGGCTGCAAAGGTAGCACAAAACTTACCTACCTAGTGAAAAATAAATTTTTATTTAAACATTTTGATTTTTCGTTTGCAGCAGCGTCATGAGGCACGCTTTATTTTAAATGCAAATTTATTTTGTTGAAAACAAAAATGATACTAAATTTTAAAGCAGTAAATCTAAAAATTATGTAAAATCATGTTGTTCTTATTCCATAAATCAAAAATACGGTCTTTTGTCTGTTGAAAAATAAAAAAATAATTAAAATTTTTTGCACTCTTTGAAATAATTCGGTTTTTGCAAATGCATAAAATAATTTTTAAATTTTTTGTTAATGCCATCAGATCTGCACCATTTGTTCTATTTTCAAAAATGAGGTGTCAAATTAAAGGGCTTTTGATGTGCAATAAAGGTTTTTTCTTTGAAATGAGTTGCCAGCTGTTAAAATATTAAACTAAAATTATTTAACGAGTTAAATGAATTACTAAAAGATGGGCTTCAATCGAAATGGGGTTGAAAAAGGTATATTTCTTTACTACATTAGTAGGGTTGCCACCTGCTTGAAAAAAAATTATTTCGTCGCGCACCCATTTTGTTAAATTTGTTTTAATAAAATTAAATTGGATTTTTTAAACAGGTGGCAACACTTATAAGTGTTGTTTAGAAGTAAAGCCTTCTCAAAACCATTTCGATTGATACCCATATTTTAATATCTAATTAATTTAACTTATTAAATAATTTGAATTATTTTTTTAACAGTTGGCAACCCTTTTAGAAAAATATAACTTTATTGCACATCTAAAAGTCAAACCCTGGAATTTTTGAAAGTCGAACTAAGTATATATACATTAGAGCGTCTCGCCTAACAGGCAAAAACAAAAAGTTCGCCGTACACCCCCTAATATGAAGTGTTTTTGAAAAATTCATTGACCTCATGTGCTCCATTGTGGTACTTACCCACCAGATCTCAGTTGCTATCACCCTAATGTACCGCCCTAATGGCAGTAAATTAAAGACCGTCAAAAATCATTAATCTCTTGCGAAAGAAGTATTTGGATTAGTTCAGTAGAACCAGGAAAAAAACAAATTTTTTAATTTTTTTTTTTATTTAGCACATGAGGTCAATGAACGTCTGTAGGAAATACCCCGTCCTCGAGACAAAAACGTTGTTGTATCACACTTTAAAATCCGACTATAAATGCCGAAGATATGAAGAAAAATGGGTTGTCCAAACAAATTTTTTTATTAAATGCTTTTCAAAAACACTTCATATGAGGGGATGTACGGCGAACTTTTTTTCGATACGGTCTAATGCACATACCTACATATATAAATGCTATGAGAACCCAAATTTTAAATTCCCAGTTGAATTTACAGTAAAAGTAAGAAAGTTATCAAAAAACAAATTGCATTTTTGAAGTCAGGGTCCTCAAGTTCACTAAGAAACAAATTCTCATTTAAATCTTTGCATAATTATATTTCTGCACACATTTTATATGGAAGGGAAGCACTGTGCGACCCGCTGAAAGCTCACAAATCGATTGGAGTGACTGCTAATGCCCACGCAGTGAGACTTTTGTGGTCGACTCGCTTTGAGTCGCATGCGATGAACAAACATCGATTATATTTACTTGCCTTCATTGCAACGCGCATAGCAACAAAAAAGCTCATTGCTGGTCATAGTAAGTGCCACAACCACCACCACTTGAGCTGTCACATTAACATTTTCCCCTACTCAGCTTAGTACGAATCAACAAGCTGCAGCTCATTCTACATACATATAAATATATTCTTCGTCCACTCTGCTGCTCAAGCACTCATTTGTGTTGGCATCATTATTCTCGTTGGCTGCTTTCGATCTTCGCGCTTCATACAAATGATTGTTGTTATTTTTATGACATGTAATAACAACAATACTAGCGCTGTCTGAGTTGTTTGTCTGCATATATATGTACATATGAACATATATAATGCCATCAATGGCTTTCAGCTTCAATTGCTTTCGATTTGTACTCTTATTTGGATTTTGATTTCTATTCGATTGCTTCTGTCAATCAGCATGCTCCAGCATCCACAATCGCGCTTGTCTTTGCCGCTCGCACTCTACCCACTACCAATGCCCCCTCCTCTGCAGTACTTCCACTTCAAATGCTTCCCACAATGACCGCAAGCAGACTTTCTACTTTCCATCAGTTCGAACTGAATCCTAACGTAAGCTATCGTCCCAAACTCTACTTCAATCTCTCACACCACACACTGCCTCTTTTTTTGCTTTTCCATTTTCACTTAACTCCCTCATTATTTCACTGTTCTACTGAATCTTTCTTCATTTCATATCACTCTCACTAATGCGATTTGTGACGATTTACATTTAATAGCATTGACATTATATGCACATTTTTATGTCTGCATAGCATACTCTTGGGCTCGTTTGTGTACAATTCAAAGCGCTGTAGTCAGTCACCACTGGCAATGAATATCATTTTCGTTAGCCCTAAGCCGACAGTAATGCTTTTCCAATTAATGTGATGCGCAGCCATACACAAATTTGTATTCGAACCCAAACTCATTTAGCGGATTTTGGTAAGAATATTAAAAGTGGAAAAAATTAAATGTGTTTACTTTGTAAATTTGCGCTTAAAAGTATGCTTTGTCATTGCTGATACCTTGCGTTGTTTGCTTGTCACATGTCAAAGCGAAATACAAAATTATGCAAATGAAAAGTAAATCGATTTTTTATTCGCGGTAAATGTAAAATTCTTTCTGATTTGCTAAATGAGGTCTATGAGGAGAGCAGAAAAGTATGCATCTATTCAATCTTCTTCGTCGTCGTTAAAAGAAACGGCGTGGAGGTATTAGGATAACGGTTTTGTGGTTACATTTCGAACTGAATTACCTACAAAATATGTATGTATGCACCAAGAGTGGTTTTTAATGGCTGACAATTTCTCTCTAAAACATGTTTTTTTTAACGCTATTTGATAGTCAGAAAAATGACTCAAACCTAAAGTATTTTCCAACCAAATTTCAAACCATAAAAATTCTCTTTGAAGAAGCAGAAATAACGAAAAAAAATTACGAAGCAAAACAAAATGTGAAAATATAAAAACTCTCCTTAAAAAACACAAACCGAAACAAAACACAAAAAATTAAAGACGAGTGCGCCTGGGTCACATTACTAAAGTTAAACCTCCTTTGATTCATTTCTAGTGCGTTTCATATTGCTCATACAGTTCATTTTTCCATCGTCTGCGGTACTCGCCATCGCGAACGCGCAAGGGCCCCTAAAATGGAAGCGGTGCGTATTTTCCGCAATAAAAGTGGAGAGTGGCCTGAAAGTTGTATTTGAAAGTTAGGTGACGTACAGAGGGTTTCGGATTCTGGTAAGAAAACCTACGGCGATCTAGTGAGCGACTCCCAGAGCGTGCTTACTTTATAAAGGGAACACTTTTCTACCCTGTTGAATGGTAACAGCACAGAAAGCAGTGGGCGAGATGATTTCCAGACCCCAGCCGAAGACAACGAAATCGATGTTCCGTCGCCGGACTTTGGCAAGGTACAAATAGCAAATTATCTGCTGATATACAGCAAAGCTGCTGGAGCTATCTGAGTTATTCAAGCACTGCGGCGTAAAATTGATAGGATGCATATATCTACTCTTGTGCAGAATATAGCCGAATGGAAGCCCGCATAGATGACTGAAATTTCAATGTGCTCTGCTCGGTCCTATCCACAAGAAACGCATTTAAGACGTGTACTTAATAGCGCCAATCATAATATAGGAGGTGCTCCAACATTTTCTAGGCTCTAAGCTCCATGCGCTTCTTGCATTAGTCCTTACCGGTGACTTCTATCTTGAGATCGTAGACCGCGAATGGACATTGACCTGTCTGTGGGCCTGTCTGTGGGCCTGTTATAATTCTGTAGATTTTTCGTGACAACGCCAGCACGGGTTGATTGATTTGCACACGGTCTGCGCAATGAATCATTTAATTCAGTTAAGAAATACGGGAGAAAATGGTTGCTAACTGAAACCACTTGACTGCATGGTTTATCGTTATGATTTCATGTAACAAAAAATTAGATAACACCCATATTAAAATATTTCATCAAACTTTTGAAATAAACTGAATTTAAACTTCTTAACAGGTGGCATCCCTCTTAAAGAATACATTAGAAATAATGCATCATTAAATGTCTTTCGTTTGACACCCATGTTTCAATATTTCATTTAGCTTGTTGTTTAAATTGATTCTGAATTTCCAAACAGGTGGTAATGCTTTTCAAAAATGTGTCCGAAAAATATTAATTAAACTATTTTCTAAATCAAGCTTCCCTAAACACTCTCGTTTGACACCCATATTAAAATATATCATTAAACTTTTTAGTGGAACTGATTTTGAATTTTTTTCCAAACGGTTGGCAACCCTCTTCAAAAATGTTTCCGAACTAAAGCATTCTAAAATCTTTCGTCTATTTGATTTTGAACTCTAAAACCGGTGGTACCACTCTTAAAAATCATTCTCGTAATAAAGCATTTTTAAACCTGTCTTATTTGACACCCATATTACAATATTTCATTTAACTTGTTAATTAGGCTGATACTGACTTTTCAAACGGGTGGCAACCCTCCTCAAAATGTTTGTGAAATAAAGCTTTCTAAGACCTTTCGTTGATTTGATTCCCATATAAAATATTTCATTTAACTTGCTAATTAAACTGATTTTGAACTCCAAAACAGATGGCAACCCTATTAAAAATTATTTTTGAAACAAATCTTTTTTAAACCTGTCTCTTTTTAACACCCATATCATAATATTTCATTTAACTTGCAACTTAAATTTATTTTATCTTTTTAAACAGGTGGCAACCCTATTGAAAATTATTTTCAAATCATTCGTTTTATAACTCCTTTCGTTCGGTGCCCACATTGTTGACACATATTACTTAAGCGGCAGCTGTGGTGTAGTGGTAAGCAGTGCGCGCTTCCACTCCGCAGGGCCTGGGTTCAAGCCCTGGTCAAAGAAAAACCGCAAAAAATGTAGAAAAAAGGTTTTTTCTTAACAGCAGTCGCCCCTCGGCAGGCAATGACAAAGCTCTGAGTGTATTTCTGGCATGAAAAAAGCTTCGGCGTAAAACTGCAGGTCCCTCCCCTTTGCGTGACAACATCAAGGCGCACGCCACATATCGGAGGAGAAGCGCGGCCAAACACTAACATATGTGTAAGTGGCAATCTATTATTATTATTTTTATTGATTAATTGATTTTAACTTTTGAAAAGGATGGCAACGCTCTTCAAAAGAAAATCCTATATGTTGATCAAGGTCATACCCTATATACGCGATAAATTTCATTCCAAGCCGTTGAACCGTTTTACGTGATTGAGTAACAAACATCTAAACATACAAACTTTCCCTTTTTAAATATTAGTAAGATGTTATAGCTTTATTTATTAAATTGTAGTCGCAGCTTAACGATAATGCGTGTATAGTTTTAATAACCCTCCGTTGTGTGAAGAATTTTTAGTCGGTCGTTAGAGTATTAGTCACCCAGGTGACTATGTGCAAAATGTATGAAAATTCCGTGATCTGCAAGAGAATATGCACAAAAATGATTGGAAGTCATGCAGGAGTGGCAAAACGCAAAGGGAAGGAAAGTGACCATGGTTGTAACCAGGTAGGGACAGGGGCTCAACACCCCGTCCCCCCGTATATTTCAAGTTATAATATATATATTAAAAAATAGGACCCTGAAATGCGACGAAGCAAGAAACAAATATCTTGGAGAGCAGTTGTGCTACGAGTGGTGAGACATTGGGAAAACTCAGGTTGAAACATTACCATGGACAACTATTTCACTGCTCTACCACTAGCAGAAGAGCTAGTCAAGAAGAAGCTAAACATGAAAGGGGTATTCCTGCAGAGCTGGTGTGCAAGCCAGGCGACCAAGTTGGATAAAGAACGTTTGCATTTCGAGAGAAGACAACGTTAGTGTTATATGTGACAAAGAGGAACAAATCGGTTGTTCTGCTTTCATAATTCAGTTGACATCACTGCCATCGCCACCTATACCATATATGCCGAAAATCAGTCAAATATAATGCCATATAATTTGACGCTACGTCAATTTCTAGTTCAATTATCTTTGGATCTTTGCCACAACAACATCCTGCGACGCTCCCAAAATCAGCAAGTCATTAGCAAGCCAAATCTTAGGTCAGAAATTTGCGACATGCTTTGCTATGAACTGCCTCACCGGGCACCGGGTGAGCCTGAGATATCCCAGTTGGATGCGAATGGCCGCACCAAAATCCAAGGCAAATGTCACCTATGCGCTTCGCAGGATAAGCGTCAGCGCAATTCTCGTAAGCGGTGCATAAAGTGCGAAAAACCGGTTTGTAACCAACATACTAGGAAGGAAGTAACTTGCCAGGCTTGCTAAGCCATTTTTTCGTTTATTTTGGTAATTTTCCTAAAATATTCTTGCTATATAAATCAAACAACTTACCAAATTTTATTTAAAAGTAAACTTTGATAAAAAAATTAAAATGTTTCTTTCATTTCCTTGTCGGGTTCCCATAGATTAGGTGTTCATGTACGTAGTCACCCGGGTGACTAATACTACAACAAAGGGTTACATATGAATTTTCATGTAAACCTGTATGGGCAGGTAAGAGGTAAAAACTTGAGATATGACTTAAAGTTATCTTAATTAAAATCGTAGTAAAGTCACGAAATCTCACCATCCTATCTAAATTAGAACATAAAATTATTTGCAAAACAAAAGTGAAAAGTCACCCGGGTGACTAATACTCAAACCGAGGGATAAAGATGCCGAAGCTTAGAAAAATTTTATATTTTTTAATTTTTACCTCAGCTTATATATATATATGCTTTCCATATGGATGTATGTGAGTAGATCAGTAACGACCAAAAGATATGCCGTAGAAGAAGTTTTTAAAGATTTCTATATATTTTATATGGTCTTAATATTTTATTATTGTATTAGGTTGTAAGACAGTTTGTTTTTGTTGACTACTTTACTTGAAGTAAATAAATAAACAAATAATAAAATAAATAATGTCCCACCATTACCCCAAAAGGCATCTCGAATTTTAATAACATAAAGTTTGATACATAATCCTTTCCCTATTTATCATTGCATGCATTTAGGTACCACACACTATTTGGTTCGAAAGCGGAAGGGATTTAATAGTTCACAAATTTTTTTTCTACTAAATTATCCCGCTGGATATTTATCTTGTAGCAGTGAGATTTCGGCTCGAAAATTTTCTAAATAAAAAGCGGTGGTGCAAAAAAATATGCAGTACCAAATAGTAAGAAATCCATATGAAAAAAGCCAATTTTGATTTTACGAGATGCATTAATGATATTACATGCTTAAAGCGCCTATGATTTTTATTTAGAGCATTTTGGAGAAAGTCGTATGTTGCAATATGAAAGTTAAGCACGAAGGACGGGTTAAAATACTTTGAAGACGTTCCATATTTTAAGGCGCATCTGCTACTCATTTAAAAATTTTTAGCGTTTCAAATTTAGCGTGCAGATTTCTAGAATCACACACCTGAAAAACCATTCATGCCTGCTAAATGTACGCACTTTTCTTGAGTATTTAACTTCAGAAGCTTTAAAAGCACACGAACTAAAGGAAATATAAACATTTCCTAAGGGAGTTTAAAAAACTTATTTCTGGCTCCTAAAACTATGCTTCTCTCATTCTCCCCACTTACGTTCACATAACTTTATCTTCTACAATAAAAACATATGTATACAGCCATTGAGTACCTTCATATAAATTTTTTACTGCCGCCAGAAATTAATTGCGATTTTATTCAATTTGTACACATACTTAACCACTTACGATTTTCCAGCTGCTAATGCGCCTTTATAAATTATTTATGTAAATATTTTCATTTAATTACAGCTCTGTGTCGGCGGCTCTTGGATTGACACTGTGACCGTCGAAATGGATCCACTGGATGCGGGCACCGATAATGGTTTCACCTTTACTGCGCCCAATTGGCCAACATCGCCACAAGGTGTCATCTATCGCATCACATCACGCTATCCAGCACATCCAGCGAGTAGCTTCTTCTATCCGAAGAGCAAACGATTGCCGCCGATAGCAACATTTCAATTTATTAAGGTAAGCAAGCGAGTCGTGCAACGAAGTGTTGATGAAAGTAGGAAATTAAATGTGGCAGTGAAGCGAAAGTGGAGCAATAAATACAAATTCATATGCCATTTACACATACATACATATGCACGTATGTATGCATATTGATAGTATATACTTAAGCTTGTAGTTGGTCGTGTATTTGCATATAAAAATATGTAGTCAATGATAAAATATGCGCGGTGCTTCGTTGATATGTTGATTAATTGACCGGCAACAACGCATTGCTAGCCTTGCATACAAATACAAATGTTCACACACACACAGTGCGCCTGTCAGCGGGCTCGTTTGATGATTTCCCCCTATTTTGTTTGTTTTTTTTTTGTAGCTTGTTGTCAGCTGTTGCCGCACTTAATTAACAGCAAATCAGTTGCACTTGCCACACGCAGCAATTAACGGCGGCTGATATTAATGTGTATGGCATGTGCAAAAAATTCAAAAATACTACACTCATATATGCGCACTGCTCACTTAGGCATGACATGAAAAAGCGCCTAAAATATGGTCAGCCGTAAAGCTGAAATGAAATAGAATAAAAATGAACATACTAATGACCAATTACGGGAACGGTCCCCTTTAACTCTGCAACTCAATGTTCCAATGCCGTACACAGTGGAGCCGCCTCATACATTTCTTGGAAAAGTTAGGAGTTGGCGTAGGGCTTCAATTTTTCGTATGCAACCTTTATGGATATTTATCCAGAAAAAACCGAATAATGGGCGTGGTCGGATATTTTAAAGTATACCTTCCATACAAATCTAACCTCAAAAACGCCTAAAAAATGCCATGAAAAACGCACAGTTGAATATATGACACCGAAATTTTGTCCATATATTTACAATAATATTATAAGTGAACTCCACAAAAATTTATGTAATCGGCTCATTTTAAAGGATACCACCTCCCATACAAACCTAACTTCAAACACGCCTTAAAAATGCCAAAAAAAGCCCACCGATGAATGTATGACTCTAAAGTTTTATTCATAAATTTGTACTAATGTTACATGTGAACTTCCAAAAAAATGGAAGTAATCGATCTATTTTGAAGCATATCTCCCATAGAAACATAACCTCGAAAACGGAAAAGATTCCGATCCTTCATTTTTCTATAGCTACGTCGGAGGCAGACCGAGGGATCAAAATTTCTGTCCATCAAAAGTGTCAAAGGCGGCACTTATAAAGTATTGTTTTTGTTTGCTTACACCGTGCGACAAAAATTAAAAAAGTTCAAAAACACACGAAAAAGTCAATATACTCATGAAACATGTTTTACCACTATGCATATAAATATTTCTCTTTGAAAATTATCCCGATATGTGGCGCAGGAGTCGAGACATCTTTAAAAATCGTATTTACAGCCCGATTCGATTCAAAGTCAGAACACGTATCAGCCTCATAAATATAAACATTTTATTTGACTGATTGTATTGGACTGATAGGTGGTACTGAAGGCAAGATATCTGTAAAATCCGTATTCACAGTTGTATGGAATTGGTCTAACACGTGTCTCTAGAATCAAATTTTGAGCGTATATTAATAAGGCAAAGGAAAGTAATTTCGTCCATGATTTTCTCTGTAGTTGCAATTGAAATCGAGAAATTATGTATCTAGAAACCGAAAGAACTCTGGCATAAATTCAGGGACAATATGACTGAAGATATACTGCACCGTGAACGTATTACCACAAATGACGAAACGTTACAATTTTCCGATGCAATGTATAATGAGGCATTGATTTTGCTTAAAGACAAATGTTTGGAAATTAATAACAAGACGCTCATTTAAGTTGGTATGATGGTTCCTATTCGAACAGAAAACTATGCTTGTGACCACGATTTGCGGCGTGAAAGAAGCTATAATCCGCGATATTTGGAAACATATATCGAAGCAAACTTACCACTATTGCAATGTGAGCAGAGAACTGTGTGTAATGGTGTATTAGAAGCAATTAGAAATCGAACTGGTGGAATGTATTTTATTTTTGTTGATGCAACCGGCGGAATAGGAAAGACGTTTTTGATTTCGTTGATTTTAGCAAAGGTTCGGTTGGAAAAAAAATATAGCATTGGCCATTGCATCTTCAGGTAAAGCAGCAACACTTTTGGATGATAGTAGAATGGCGCATTCGGCACTTACGCTACCACTGAACTTAAATTTTTCCGAAATAAAGTCTCTTGAAGCTCTCGACCGTACGTTGCAAGATTTCCTAGACAATACGCAATTGTTTGGAGGAGCATTGATTTTATTAGCCCGTGACTTTCGCCGAACTCTGCCGCATGTCTTCTTCTACGCTCTGGCAACATGTTCGATTATTAAAATGGAAAGCAAGTATGCATGTGGTGCTACAACGAAACCCATCAGCAGATAGATTTTTAAAACAATTATTGGATTTAGGCAAATGCCGGTTGATAGGCCAACCAACTGTATCACTTTTCCTCCTGATTTTTGCAAATTGGCAAAATCGGTTGAAGAACAAATAAATTGTGTATTCCCCAATATAGAAATTAATTTCAGAGACGAAAAATGGTTATGTGAACGAACATTGTTGGTTGCTAAAAACATTGATGTTAGTTCTATTAACAGTGTCATTCTGAACAGAATAAATTGAGATCCAGTAACGTAAAAATCAACTGATTGTGTCATGAAAGACGAGGATGTTGTCAATTACCCAGTTGAATTCCTAAATTCTCTCGAGTTGCCAGGCGTTTCCCCTCATGTGCTGTACTTAAAAAATTGGTGCACCTATTAGTTTACTTCGTATCTAACATAGATCCACCAAGGCTATGTAATGGCACTCGACTTTCAGTAAAAAAAATTGTTGAGTAATATAATCGAAGCCATAATTATAAGTGGAAAACATAAATAAAGGAATGTACACCTGCCTGGAATTCGTTGATACCAACAGATTTGCCATAATATTTGAAGCGATTACAGCATTTGCGATGACGATTAACAAAGCCCAAGTTCAGTCTCTTCAAGTGTGTGGATTAAATCTTTCAATTTGTAGGGTGTAGCGAAGCACGCCGGCTCAGCTAGATTTGTATAAAATTGTCAATTTCATAAAAAGTTATAGTGCATTTTTCGTATTCGAATATTGCTTTATAAGCTAATTAATTAAATATGAAAAATTTAATTAAATTTAAATATAAATATAAATTACAATATAAGAATTGAATGTTCAAAGTACTGAATTTTTTCCGCCAAAATCCTACTGTGCGGTGTAGCGAGTATGTTTGTGTGCGTATGCGCTGATATGCAGGGTGTTCCAGAAGTCAACCTCAAGCTGGAAACGGGTGAGAGGCCGGGTCAAAATAGTTATTAGAAAAATATAAAAAAAAATCTATGTCCTGTATTTTTAAAATTATAGGCGTTCAAAAAAAATCGAAAACATCTACACTCCTCGATGGTTTTTTTAATTCGCGTTGCTAAAAATTTCTACTTTTTCTCAATTTTATTTTTATTATGGGCTGGTTTCTACAACTTAGGCTTAAACTTAGTTGTAGCTTAAGTTAGCTTCGATTTTGTGCTAAGCTTTTTTTCACTTTCTCCAACTGAGCGACTTAGTCAAGGAAACATAGATAGCATGATCCGCGGCTCTCTCTTTTACGACTTGGCAGCACAGAAAGTTCAGGGGGCGATGAACAGCTGCCACTAGTTAAGTCAAAAATGCACCGCTTTTATTTCAGGGGATTTATTGTACATGCGTTTATAAAACTCGCTAAAGTGCAGTGTTTATAAGTAAAACAGTTACTCGTAATTGAAGAATCATATATCACGCAAACACAAAGCAGGCACTTACATTTATTGGTTTTCGAGTGTCGTATTAATTAAAAAAAAAACACCTAAAATTTCTTCATAAATACCCATACATGTTTTTCGTAGCAGTGGCATTATCGGAAAATTTTATAAAAAAGGAACCTTTTGACAGTGCTCTCACGAGAAAAAAGAGTTACGGACCATGTTATCTATGAAGGTAAGTTAAGTCAAGAATAAGCTGATCAAAAGGTAAGCTAACTTTTGGCTTAGCTTAGCCTAGATGGTGAAAATGAATAAGTCCAAAAAATGGCTTAACTAAGTTAAGTTGAGTTGGAAAAATCGGCCCTATATAATTCTGAATAATGCTGCTGTAAATTGTCGTCTAAAATGTATAGCCTACAGCTCCAGCTTGAAAGAAAAAGACACTTTTGGCCCAAACAAAATTTGAAGTTTAATGCTTCACCCAATTTTAACTGACAGATTTTTTGAAATTTTTTTTCTTACTTACTTAAAACGTTTGTAGTGTACCTAGGACTTTCCTTGAAGCCGTAACTTTGAAGGTAATTCTAGTTTGAGTGAGACGGAGAGAGTCAGTTTACGAAGTGTGAGCGAGACAGAGAGTGACGCCACTGTGCTGTCCGGCTTGACGTCGACTTCTGGGACACCTTGTATGTACATAAATAAAAATAAATGTGCGTGCATGAAAAAATAAAAAAATCTCGTATGCCTTTGGACACATTTCTGGTCTGCAAGTGGCAAGAAATTACGCGAAATTTCCTACCCTAAAGTCAAAGCGTACAAATGTACCTGCCACGTGCTTACAAACGGCGACACTACGCCCACACATATTCCGCATTTTGACGTAAGGGAAAAAACATTTAATTACATGAAAATTACATGTTAAATGTAGGTGCAGTGATTCAGCGCGCATACACACACACTTATGCATAAACTCATGCCGCCCCCTCATACTTCATTGCGTTTACCTTTTTCCGCCTTTTCCAACGCTGTTACAAGGCGAACATCCGCTTAATTACTGTGTGGCACATCAAAGTAGGAAAAAGGGGCGTTGAAATGTTTGCAAATTTATAGTAAAGCGAGTAAAATGGGCGTAGGTTGTGTGTATGTGTGTGTGCTTGCAAGTCTATGCAGCGATGTAACAGAAGCACATTAAACCGCGTTTTAATTTCCGCTTTCGTATGCAACTTTTAAGACTTGATTTAATGTAACTGCTGGTCATTAGTGCTACTCGTATGATTTAGCATGCTCCTTTAAAATATTTATGATATACTCGTAATAAATATGTACTTTGCTTGGAAGTAAATTTTTGTAATAATGATTTCGTAAAATAAAACCTTCATTGCAAATAAAACAGCGCAAGAGCGATTTTAGGGGAATGCTGATTCCAAGAGGGAACTAAAATATTTTTTAAAAACATTAACGTACTCAGCATGGGGTTCTTTTGTCCACAGTTTTTCGTAAATCTAAAAAATCGCTAGCATCAAGGCTCGATAGGGGGTTAAAGTGGATTTTTAGGCAATATCTGTCCAGAAGAACTTCTTCTTCTTCTTTTTATTTGGCTCTACAGCCGTTTGCTGGTTTGGGCGGAGACTAAAAAAAAGTCCCCAATTGACTCTCCGCTTTGTGGATTTGCGCCAGTTTTTCATTCCGCGTGCAGACAGGTCCTTCTCCTTTCTGTTGTTATACATGGGTGCCGAGTTGAAGAAACTTTTCACTGGAGCCTCGTCATCCATGCGTACAACATTTCCAAGTCAGCGCAATTGTTGAGGGTAGAAATTATCCAAGGCTTCTTTAATCTAAATCTTGGTATGTATATTTGTACCTGTCGTTGTCTTCGAAAGTTTACTTTTGAACTTGCATTTTTTTTGCTTAAAAAGAAATACAGAAATTAAAAAGTTTACACAAATATATTTTGAATAGGGTTAACACATTTCTTGACCTCAACCTGGCTTCATCTACTTGATGCTCACTCCTTTATGGATCATAGGTAGCTCAGTTGCCTCAGACGAAATCCGCCAAGAACCATTACCATTAGGAACCTTAGAAGGCTAAACTGGGATGGCTACTGTGGAAAACTGCAGAAGCTGATACTAGTAACTCCCAAGGAGAGCTCTAGTCTTACGGAGAGCTCGATTGATGATCTAGTAGTGTAGTTAATATCGGCTTGCGATAGCGCTACCGTTAGCTTGGGTGCGCAGTGTAGGCTCTCAACCAAAGTACAACTGAACTGACAGACGATAAACCTCTCAGAACTCGGAGCGTCAAGTAGACGCCTCTTCAATAAAGCAAAGAAGAGTAGTTTACTTTCCAATGAGGAACTCTATAAGATTGGATTGGATATCTATAAATTCGATGTGAGAAAGCCTTAATGAGACACATGAAGAAAATTCTTCGAAAACTTGGCAGAATATACCGCGACTCAGATGCATTCTCACTAGAATTTCAGTTAGCGTACCTGAGATGTGGGTCAGAGGAACTGTTGTAACTGGATTAACATCAATTTACGCTTCTCATATGGGTAATGAGCAGACACTGTCTATCAGGAACCCATGCGGCATGATTCAACATCGTTACAGACTCCTCTTACCAGTTCGGAAATGACGAGATGGAATCATCTCAGCATTTGTTTACTGCTTTTGCAAGCCTCAAGTTTAAACATGTCGGCTCGTATTTCATCAATATTCTCTAGTATACTCATAGTATACTGCAACTTGTATCCATATATCTATGAGAGGTCATGTGAAAATGGTGCTGAAAATGTTGAGGGTGAGAAAAGTTTTAGGCACAAATAGTTTCTTAATTTCCCTGACCAGACCAATAACACTAGTCGGCAAATTTTGACGTGATTGCGTTAACCCAAGAAAAAAAATGTTTTCTAAGCTAATTTTGGGTCGCTGAACACGAAAACAAAATTCATTATTTCTTTCAAAGAAGCGTTTTCGAGATTTTTACGAAAAACGTGTTTTTTGGTACCTTTCGCAGTTATTTCAGTTATTCGTTAATATCTTTTGAAAAAATTATCTAATTGACGCGAAAATAAGCTTTTCCACTTGAATTTTTTAGTTTGTTTTGGGTAGAGTGTTCTCGAATTCGTATTTAGGAGTAAGAAAAAAAAATTTAAAGAATTAAAAATAAAATTAAAAAAATTAATTTCCGACCAAAAGTGTGATTTTGTGAAAAATATAAAGATAGAATTTTTACTCAGTGGATGATCTTGGGCTCAAAATTTACTGCAATGATTTATCTTTTACACAAATTTGAAAAAAAAATGTAAACAAAATGTGTACTTTTCAAAAATGATAGAAAATTTCACTTTTTCGATTTTGGTCGCTAGTAACAGTAAAAATTTTTTTTTTTTAAT
>JAPVRG010229767.1:0-10075 GCA_029783565.1 Rhagoletis cerasi | reverse complement strand
GTACGACCACCTGCCCGACGAGGCGGACGCAGTGGTCAAAAATATATGTGGGGAAATGTGTCGTCCACCGCAGTAGCGCCCCCTGCCACGGTAAGGCCACCGTTACTTCCCGAGGCGGCCCGGTGTCGGAAAGGCTCCGTGAGCGACTGGGCTATTTAGGGGCCCCCAGCCTGGCCGATCCTCAGCACGGAAACGCATAACACCTTGATCCAGCCCCTGTAAATATACCTCACAACCATGATAAAAGATCATTTCCGTATGGCAGAGCTATTGATGAGCTTGAGCACACAGCACTGATCCCTTATCTTAGCTGGATACCGTCCTGACATCGCACAGGCTCATTCTGTGGTACCCATTACCAGTCGGCACCCTCGCGGAGGGTTCAGTCGAGGATTTTCGCCGACCATTTTGAAGTTAAACCAAAACCAAAACAAACATTCGAACCAGCTTTGCACATTAGGTCTGCTTTTTTCACGACAGTTTATAAAAAAACTTGAAAGTTTGTACCAATTACTGATTTCGAGGTAAAGTCATCCGTTTTTACAACATAAAATAAAAAATTTTTGGAACTTTAAGGAAAAAATATTTGAATACCATTTCAGAGAAATTGAAATTTCTTGCAACGTTGAGTCTTAAATTTTTTGTATATTTTTCGCATTGAAACCGACTGTTTTTAAATTCAGAAAAATTTAGTCCCTGGACAACTCTTTCAGGAGAAGTACATGTACAATAATATTTTGCTACAAGTAGTAAACAATTTGGCTTTTTTTGTTGTTGCGATAGCGGAAAATATGCTTCACTATTTTACTTGTTGTTAATTACGGAAGAAGAGTGGGAAGAAAATGGGAAGCGGCGAGTCTTCACATCAATCCTCTGGAACTGCTCGACTTTGCATAAGCGCGAAAAAATGTTAAATATGTATGTATAAACCAATGAAGTCTTTTATGTATGTGTAAAGCAGCATTCCAAATATGTGCTTTAAGCTGTTAAAAATTATTTATGTATGTTTTTAAACCTCCATTGTATAACTTTTTATGGGTTATAGCGAGTATAGCAATAAAAAATTATATAATTGATATAAAATCGATATATTAACATTTATTTCGATTTTATAACATAAAGCATTATTCGACTTTTCGAGCTGGATTAAAATAAATTCCACCATGCGTAAGAATATAAGCAAAAGGTGGAACAGATTTTAACCCAAATAGTCCCTGAAGGTAAATAAGTTGTTTATCTCTAACAAATTATGAGTGCGAAAGTTTTTGTTGTTGTATTATAGCTTCTGAAGGTGGGCCAAAAGTTCTTCTCAATTTTGAGCTCAAAAAGTTATTAGGATCAATAGTTATCAACTAACTAATTTTCGCTAGTTAACCATTAATTATTTATTAAAGTGAACAATTTTTTTAACCAAATTTTACATTAGTAGATTTCATGGTCTTTAGCAATGTTATGTGCGAAATTTCAGACATTTAGCTCAATATTTGTGGTAAATAGACGATATTTTTGACGAAAATGTATTTCAGGTGCGCGTTTTGGTAAAAATAGAAGACACAGTTTTAATGGTCCTTAATACTACTGAAGGATGAATACCATTTATGGCCCTATTATGTATGGCGACTGGTGTCTAGTTGCCGGTCTAGTAGCCATGGCTACCAGTATCGTACTTTGTATTATGTATAGCGATTAATCTCAGTTTACAAAAAAGCGCATACATCCCTGAGATTACTTTTTTGACATGCACATTTCGAAGTAATTGGCAACTTTGCTCCAATGCGTTTGACAATTTATGGAAACAAATAACAAAATCGTCATAATTGAATAATCAAATGGCGCTACTAGACTCAGTAGCCGACAGTCATTAGCGAGTTGCCATTCGTAATGCAAATTTCAGTATATGGTTGCCCATCGGCTATTAGTCGCCATACATAATAGGGATTTTAATTCTCAAACTGAAAACTGACAGAGACTGAGAAGAGCATAAGTAGACGTAGAAGCCTTGTATGTATCTTAAATCTTGCTAAGAATTATGGAATTTTATTTTTGCAATCCATGTACCAAGTTGGAAAAGGATCGGAACGAAAAAAAAGAATCAAGGGAATATTATGTTTTACAACATATACAAGGTTCCTCTTGCGCATATTGAAGAATGGGAAAGGGAAGAAGTATACCATTTTTTGATATGCATGTTTTTTGCTTAAAATCGATTATTTAAATACTAAAATATAAATTAAATTACCTACATGCTTACTTACATCAAACAAATTTTCAGATACTTCAAAGCACGAATGAGCAAAAACGTTAGCATTTACCTTACCGTTTTGATTCGGATAACAAAACCGACAAACAGGGATTCTGCGACACCTAGCACCGACAAAATTTTTTTTTCGAACATAAAAATCGATAAGCTCGGATTGCGCGAAGTTTTCGGATTCAAATCCGATACCGAGAACATAGTATTCCACGACATGGCTGACAAAAAAGAGTTAAAGAAGGTAGTGATGTAGAATAAATTTTGGCGGACGTTAGAAAAATGGTCCGTGAGCTGTTTTAAGGAAAAAAATCAATTTTGAAAAATTTTGAGTTGTGATGGTTTTTGATTTAAGGTGCGATATGTACATATACTTGGCGAGAAAACCATTTTTTACACTTGAAAAATATATTCTCTGACGACATCGAATGGTGGGTACTAGAACACTAGCCGTCTATTTGCGGATTGGTTTTTTTGCTAAATCACAGATGGTGTTTTTGATAAGAGCACTTAAGAAACTCGTGTGTTAGAAAGAGATGGTAGCAGTTGTTAACACAAAGATTTAAATCAAAGAAAAAAAGAATTGCATTGGAACCAGAGTTCGCAAATAAACGAAGTGAATCTTACTGTTTTGTTTCGTTTCACTCATTACAGAAACCCAAAACCATATATGTAATACTTCTATATTGCCAGTACACACAAAGCATGATGCAATAAAGGAAGGTGTTATACGTTCGCGTTCGTCTCGCTCTAATCGCCATCTTAAGCTCCCTTAGCAAATTTCAATTTGCCCCTTTGAGAAACTACTTTTTATATCAGGGCGATTTTCATTAAAAAGTACTAGAAATTGTAATCGCAGTTTGTCACAGATATTTATTTTAATACTTTGATAGGGAAAGAAAAGTTAATTATATATGTTTTCTAGTATATTTATACCAAAATCTCTTTTGTCGAACTTTAAAAAACTAAAAAAATCTGGTGTTTTAACTCAAAAAACATTTGTTTTACAAGTATGCCATAAGATATATAATTTGGCTTATGTTTCTATAAAATTTTGATTACAAGAATGCCAAAAATTTCAGTTTTTTACAAATTTTAATTCAATGCTTTGGTACGAAAAAGAGTACTGGCCATCCGACATACATATATATGTACATACATCGCATACATACATGAGTACAAACATACGTTGCATATATACGAAGCATACACGTCGGCATAGCTGGTATACGCTCTTCATGTGTAAGAAAACGATCTACCTACTAATGCACGCCAAGGAGCGAAACAGAAATCGTTTTGTTTGCACTCCTTTGCTTTGATAAGGTACTGGTTTTGGTTTTGCTCATGTACAAAACGATTCGCATTGATCGCTAAGTTTTGTATCTTTGGACGAATCATTCGTGTAATGTTTCGTTTGTTTTCAAACGCTGATTGGAACAGGTAAAAAACTGAAGAAGATGAAAAATGTCGCAGTAGGGCAGTCGATTTTTGATTTTTCGGCAAAGGTGCAGTGAATTTACTGCAATAGCAGTAAGGTGGGAACACTGCTTGTATATCAACATTATCATTGGCTGTCTGGCGATCTCAAATTCGACACACTTGTTGTTCTTCGTGTCCGCTTCGCTGTCTGTCGCGCTATATGGCCCCTCTCGACTCCTTTTTAAAACACGGGTGTCTTTGGCGGAGAAAAATGCGATCACGTTCCCAATTTACGAATCACTAACGATGCGCATAACAATGAGCTCTGGTTCCTAGTTCGATGTACGGTGTTCGGTATTATTGAGGTAACAGAAGCGGTAACGGCTGGCGATGATGTTGTTGATGGCGCCGACAGTAGCACTCTGCATTTATTTTTGGAATTTATGGAATATGTAAAACGTTTAACAAGCGAACGGTTTGTAGCGTTGCGAGCTCTTAAGCTTGTTACATAGATATGCATATTTAATGTTAATGTGTGCGTGTCTTATTGTATGTTACACGATTATAAAGTAATTTGCATTTTTTTTTATGTTTATTACTACATTAAGGCTACAGTGGTCTGCCATATTAAACCACGTAATGAAATCAAAAGAAAGTAATTGAGATATGAAAAATAATTTTTTTAGTGCCAGAAGCGCATTCTAAATGACTGGTTAAGGGTCCATCATATATTGGTTGTATGTAAGGCATCGTATAGTTCTACAAGTAACGTAACTCTTATTCTTACCGTTTTATTTGGCAGGCTGTAGGTGTGCTTTCGGTTAGTGTATTGGTGTTTTGGTTTTAGTGTATTGGTGTATATGGAAGGAATTGTAGTAGAGAAATGGAAATGCCGAAAACAGGTGATCCCAGCTGTAGGCATTTTTTGACAATCAGCTGATAGTGATTTTACTTGGGAGGCTGTACGATGATGTAAGGCCACTCATTTGGCATCACAATCAGTCAAAATTGTCTAGGTGTGCTGCGATGTTCCTAAATAAAGCCTGTAAGAGAGCGGCAGCCCCCCTACCTGTGTAAGATAATAACAAATTAGGTGATTCCAATGCATTCCTGGTATAGCTCTTTCCATACCCTATAGGGTACCATATGACAGTAATAAAAGCAACTACTTACAGAAGTTAAGAAAACAATGCAATGTGGTAATAGAATATGTCAGAAAAGTTGATGTTGGTCTAACGAAAACTATTTTTTATTTATTTTTTGTTTTTTTTTTTTTTTTGATTTCGGCAGGCTCATCCTAAACTATTTATTTTTGTTTTTATTATTGTGGCATAATTATATTTAATTTTTAACAAGGTTATTGAGCTTTGTACCACGATTTGTTTTTAGGAAAAATGGAAAAAACAACACAGTTTAAGCGGTAGAAGTTATAGCTGCTATTTCGGAGATCACCACATCTCCTCATCAGACTTCTTTTTCTAGACTTCAGTAGGGATCGAACCCGCATCATCGATGTACACATAGCTCAGTAGTTAGCGCTGCCGCAAATCCATTATTAATTTGACTGTTCAAGTATCATCTTCGAGTAGATACCGCGATCAATGACAGGTCACGGGAGTTGTTATCTTTTATTTTTTATAAGGTTAAGGACCGTATTCTCAAGTAACTTCCAAAATTTATTTGACCTTTAAATATAAATTTCGTTCTGAAAAAATGTGTTTGAAGGGCAGATAAATTATAAAAGCTACTTGAGAAAACGGCACTAAGCCAATAAAATTTAAGATAATTGCTTGTTGATTTTTTAGGGGTTTTCTTCTTTTGTCTAGATGACTGTCTCATTATTTTTGTTGTATTATGTGATGTAGTTCTTTCTCTGAATATATTGGTGTGGAATCTTGGCCTTAACTTCTCCGCGTTGGCCTGGCATTGGACCCGGGATCTACTGAATGGTTACTTTATGCGTCCGGATACATTGGTTTTCGTACCTACACGAGCGGAGAGCTTTCAAATTTCTATAACCATGCGAAAGTCTTCAAACTGCAAGCTTTTACAGAATCCTTTTTGAGCTGAAGCTGCTGCGAACGAAAAACCAAAATAGTTAAAAGAAAAGTTATCTTTTGAAGCAATAATAACAAATACATATTTTAGAGGCTTTTATTTGAAGGGCTCCGCTCTGTAGAAACAATTAGATTAGAAAATGAGACGACACATCTTCCTTTTATTTGTAAAAAATATTCTTATTAATAATATTAGCAAGAATTTTCACATTAGTCAAGTATAAAACTCTATGAAAATTTCTTCGTTTTCGTCTGCCATGCACATTTGTCTATAAACTATTTAAAGAAACAATCTCTTAATTTTCATAAATTATTTATACTTTTCACTTTGTGTCCAGATCCTTAATAAACCTGTCACTTATCCAATCTTCAGTGCTTAACACATTATGCATCGGCCCAAAAATAAATCTTGACTTGAACATTTCCCTTCATCTCTTCGCATTTACAGTGCACTAATATCGAATAGACAAGATAATCCCAACCAAAAAAAACAGAACTTTTTAAAGCGGTCATTGCAAAGCACTTTACACGTATCGTGTTAAAAAATTACCCAAAATGAGAATAAAAAAGCCAACATGGAGACGCTTATCGCACACATATCACCGGCTCAATGTTATACAATGTACATACATATGTATATCATACAACTTGAGTTTTGATTTATGCAGATCACAAACGAAATCAATCAAATTCACATTTTTGGTTGTAAATCAATAGAAATCTACATACATATGTACATACAAATACTTTCTGCTCGTTTTGAGGTGGCTTGAAATTACACTCGATAACAATTTTTTAAGCAAGTCCTCCCCCCAGTGCTTTTGTGCCTTCTCCCTTTTTATATATTTTTTCCAACATTCGAAATTGTCAACGTAGCGTTCGGACTTCAATAGGCGTCAATCGTCAGTTGTATGCGCGCAAATCGTGACGAGACGCAACCAACATTTCTAATCGTGCTTTGCATACGCAACACACATTCCGCAAAGCCACTTGCATGCTCAGCCCACTGTTCGCCAATATTTTAATTGCGGATGCAATTTGCTTCTGCAATGGGTTGCAAGCCACGGCTCGGCCAATATATTCTCGTTTTGTGCTACTGCATATTTTCGCATTTTTATTGTCACACAAGGCAGTTTTACGATTTAAAGCTGTGAAGAACAAAAATGATGAGCTTGAAAAAGTGTGTGACCACCTGTCAGCGGCGAGAATGCGCTACGCATGCGCGTTGGCTTCATTAGCAACGTCGCAGACTTAGCTCCGGCTTATATAGTATTCTGCGTATTTTTTTTAGTTAGAAGGACTGCTGCGCCATCGCAGAAGTAGTATATGTACTCAAATCCGCTTTGGCCTTTCACATTTAACGTTGCGTTAGCCGTGCGCTTCTTCTGCCCGCAACTCAACCGATTTCACGCGTATGTACCTCATAATCTGAAATTAACTGCGATTAGTACCTTGTCCTCACCACACGTCAACATTATCGTTATTCGCTATATCTTTATCAGGCAGGCTAATTTGTATTGTGTCGATTCAGCCTTTTTTGGCTTTATATGGCTTTCACCTACCGCCGATGAGGCCATGACGTCTGCCACGTCCATCGCGTTTTCATTTTAATTGCTTTTGTTGCACTTACTGTTGGGTAAACACACATGGGTATAGGTTGTACCTGTTTATTGCTGGTTGTTGCACTTGTCATCTGCATGTGTCATGTTGACAATTTGTCACTATCGCAGTGTGGCGCAAACTTCAGCGCCTGCGCGTAGAGCGACGTGAACCACCGGAATAGACGATGAGCGATAGCCGATAGCTGATAGCCAATTGCTTGGGCTTGGCGGCTTCAACGCCCATTCTGCCTCATTCCTGTTTGCTATTTCGAAATCTGCATGCAAATAATGTGCCTGGGGTTTCGAAACACTTGTCGCTTCCTTTGATAATTAAAATGCAAATTAGGAAACCACAATCTCTCCACATATCTAGTTGGAAAGCTAATGCACAGTTTGCACAGCAGAAGTTCAAATATTGGGAGATTTATTCAAGCAATGTTCAGTATAATGAAAATTCTCCAATTTTGGCTCATAAAAATTGTGAAAATGTCTAATTCTATGAAATAGCATATTTTTGTTTAGCATGAAGGAGATCCTAGACCAAGACAGAAATTCGTTGCATTGAAAATGAAGAAGATTTACGCCTATGTATATTTTTATATTTTTTGCATATATGCATTTGTTTTGCATATCTGCATACTTTTTGCAATTTGCATATTTTTTCATATTTTTCGTAAGTATATTTTTAATATTTTTTGCATAAAAATTGCATATTTATTGCATATATGCTTATGTTTTTTATGTACATATATACATACATGGCCGCTGTGGTGTAGTGGTAAGCAGTGCGCGCTTCCGATCCGCAGGCCTGGGTTCAAGCCCTGGTCAAAGCAACATCGCAAAAAAATTTAGAAAAAAGGTTTTTTCTTAATAGCGGTTGCCCCTCGGCAGGCAATGGCAAACCTCCGAGGGTACTTCTGCCATGAAAAAGCTTCCCATAAAAATACAATCGCCGTTCGGAGTCGGCGTAAAATTGTAGGTCCCTCCCCTTTGCGTGCCAACATCAAGGGGCACGCCACAAATCGGAGGAGAAGCTCGGCCAAACACTAACATATGTGTAAGCGCCAATCTATTATTATTATTTCTATTATTATTATTTCTATTATTATTATACATACATATATGTATGTGCTTTTTAATCGGTTTTATTTAGCTTGCCCTGTTGGTTTTTGGGTCAGAACTAGTAATTCAAATTACACCCCTTTAGTTCATTTCAAATCCAACATGGCCGCCGCCACAAAATGAGGGATTATATATTTTCTTCACAACCCTCTCAATATAGGAATCAATTGAAAGGGCTTGTCTACGAAAATACAGTACACTATGAAATAGTTCCAAATCCAAAATGGCCCCCACCACAATATGACGGATTACATATTTATTTCAATCCCCTCAATATGGGTAGCAAAAGAAACAGTTTGAGAAGTAGAACACAGGGCATTTTATAAAAAAAATTCTTATCTAAAATGGCGTCACAAACAAAATGGTGGATCATAAATTTTAGACAGTCAATATAGTAGAGCTGAAATCTAGGTATCTAATCAAAACAAAGGACTTTATCAATTTAGAATCGTGATTAAACATGAAACCCCACCCAAATGATGGTTTCGTATCGTGTCGATGACTATGGAGCTAAGGAGGGAGCTAAAAATTACATAAATGTCGTTAAAATATATAATCTAGTTTTACCTCAACCGCTTCACTGAGTTTATTTCAATCGAACTCAACAAAGATACTTAAACTTATCCAAAAACATAGGGGATTTTCAATTTTTTTCTTTTTTTTACCCTCTTCAAAATACTTTAAACCTAAGGGCCGATTTCATAATAAAATTAAAGAATCGTTTAAATTTAATGGATGCTTTATTTTGCCGATCGATTTCATAAAGCCACTTTAAAGATAGGGGTGCCTTTAAGAGACACAGTACATTTAAATGTCACTTTAACTAAAAGGAAACTTTGGCAAAAGGAACTTTAATGTTTCATTTTGAAATCGGCCCTTAATGTAATATATTTCCCATTAACCTAATCCCTTAATCCAAGTTAAAGTTGAAGTTTTAAATATGTGGCAACTCTTCTTCAGTTAGTTATAAATAAGACTTTTCAAAGCCACTTCGATTGATACTCATATTTGTAATATTTCATGTAACTTATTAAAGGTGGCGCAACCCTCTCCAAACTCTTCAAAACTAATCTTGATGTTCGTTTGACACCCATATTTTAATATTTCATATAACTTATGCATATATAATTAAATTCTACTTTTTAAAAAGATTGTAACCCCCTTTCATATATTTTCGAACTACAACCTTCTTAAACCTGAAAATTTTGAGTTTTCTAAATCTTGATATTTTTTTTAAGTTTTGTCTATACTGAGAAATAAGCAAACCAGATCATGCTCGTTTCACAAAAAAACACAAACGATTTGGCGAAGAGCGATGTTTGATTTATTTTCAAATACATTTTTGTTTTGAATTTTCTTTTTTGAATGCGATTTCGTTTTACACAAAAAAAAAAGCAAACTATGGCAATTGTTGCAATATTAATGCTGCGTTCAATATCAATCGAACCTGTGACCTCCTGGAACCCACCAAATAATATCAAGCGTTTCAGTACACTCGACTACAGCCAGAGTACGTCTACATACTGAATTAACCATGATACAAAAAAGAAGGTAGTTTCAATAAACAACTTTTTGATTAAAAAGCAGATTTTTGACAATTGCTCAATTGTAAAAAATTCGAAGCG
>JAPVRG010229763.1:0-16005 GCA_029783565.1 Rhagoletis cerasi | reverse complement strand
ATTTTTGAAAAAGGGGCGTAGCCACGCCCACTTATGGATTTATATGTATATCTCGGTAACCGCTTTACCAATTTCTACCAAAATTGACACAGGTGTTGATCTTGGTCCAGTGAAGGAAACGGTCGAAAATTTTCGAAATCGGACGATAACCACGCCCACCTCCCATATAACGGTAATTTGCAGAAATACAAAAATTCGATATTTTAGTAACTACTGAAGCTGATTGATACAAAATTGATATTTGCAATGATATATTAACGACTACAAATAAAATTATAAAGTTTTGAAAAATGGGCGTAGCCACGCCCACTTAGGGATTTATATGCATATCTCGGTAACCGCTTTACCAATTTCTACCAAACTTGACCAAGTGTTAATTTTTTAAAACAGTGAATAACCACGCCCACTTTCCATGTAACGGCAATTTACGGACATACGAAATCTGTTATAGACCGGTAACTACTGAAGCTAATTTACTCAAAATTTATGTTGGCAATAACTCCTTAGCAAGAAGTACGATTATAAAAATTGTTTGTGAAAATGGGCGTGGCACCGCCCACTTATGACAACATACATATGTGTGTCTCGGTAATCGTTTTATCGATGTCTACCAAACTCTATATGCTTAATGTACTTCACACAAAAAAAGCAGGCTGTGGAAAATGCTTGGAATCGGGCTAAAACTACGCCCACTTTTCATAGAACGGTAAATTTTAGATACATGGAAACTTCGATATTTGGAAATTTAGATACGGTACTTTACTCAAGGTTGGTATTCACAACAATCTCTTAACCAGAAATAAGATTTTTATGGACTTTAGGAAAATGGGCGTAAAACCGCCCACTTATGACTAATTAAGTTTGTCTCGGTAACCGCTTTACCGATTTCTACCAAACACAGCTAAACTATTTCTCTAAGTTTAACTGAGAATATTGTCGAAAATGTTTGAAATGGGAAAAATACCACCCCTGTTTACCACGTAACGGTAGGTTTCAGCATCGTGAAAAAACGATGCTTCATACGTGCGCCGGGTATTTAATGTTCGGTTTCACCCGAACTTAGCCTTCTTTACTTGTTAATTCTGAAATGGTTGAGTAAATTAGGACTCACTTCTGTTGGCAGTTATATTTTAACTTTAAAGTAGTAAAGAACTTTTTATAAACAGATTAAACTCTTGCCAACAGGTGCTACTTTGGGCTCGGTAAGTAATAGAAAAGCAGAGCCCTCTCTCGATGAACAAGAATCATGCTCTAAAAATCTCCCAAAAAGCCGGTCCTTTTATATGGTGCAGATGCATAAAATATATCAACCAGAGATTACAAGGCTTTGGGGTAATTCAGAGAAATATTTTATGCAAGCTGTAAGTATGACCGAGTTTGGGAGGACGGCAAGCACCGACGAATACGAAATGATGACCTGAATATGCTTTATGGATATGGTATGGATATAGTCATTTAAATACAATTACTAAAGTGGTTTGGCCACATCGTAAGTATGATACTCTCGGTACGGATGGATGGACAATAAAAGCTAAAATGCCCACTAAGACACTATGGCTCTTCAATAACCAGCATAAAACGGTTTTACTGCCAAATAAGGAGAAGATTATCCACAAGAACCACCACAATCCACACGTGATCTGAATATATGGAAGTTTTTTCTTCTTATTAAAAAAAGTTTCTAAATTCACAAATTTGCTAAATAAAAAATTACCACAGCTCTACGTAGCTATCATTTTCAATTTCCTCAAACACATTCTTCATACTTGCGCACGTATGCACGTAAGTAAATTCATTCACCTGCTACCTTTCGATATGTTCAGAAGAGTCAGCGATAAATTTCACATTTACCCACGTTCCTTTTTTCACATAAATTATTGATGGGCGACAATTGGGCGTTTATAATAGTTGACAATATACATATATGTGTACATGTAAATGTGAGTTATTTAGCCACTTACGCTTCCATGAAAAATTATGTGGAATTCATCGAAGAACATTTGCACGTTTTTATCTCTCTACCATTTGCATATTTATATGTATACATACCCACATGTGCGAATGTTATATATCAACGAGAATTAATAAATAAATAATTTATTGGTCGCGCAGTCAATTTTACATAGTACGAAACAATTTTTCTTATTTTTCTCTTCTTCTGCTAATCTATTAAAAATAAACGTAACCATTGATAGCGTGAAATTGCTGACGTATGCCGACGACATCGACATTATCGGTAAAAACAAGAGCTACGTCTATTATGCCTTCTCGGGATTAGATAGAGAAGCAAAGCGAATGGGTCTGTTGGTGAACGAGGACAACACGAAGTATCTCCTGTCATCAAACATACATTCAGGGCATACGCGTCTTGGCACCCACGTCAATGTTGACAGTTACAAGTTTGAAAAAGTAGACAACTTCGTTTATCTGGGAACCAGCAGTAACACCAATAATAGTGTCAGCCTTGAAATCCAACGGAGAATCACTCTTGAGAACAAGTGCTACTTTGGACTGAGTAGGCAATTGAGAAGTAAAGTCCTCTCTCGTCGTACAAAAACCACCCTCTATAAGTCACTCATCATGCCCGTGCTGGTATATGGCGCAGAAGCATGGACAATGACAACATCCGATTAGGCAGCACTTGGAGTTTTCGAGAGAAAGATTCTGCGAAAGATTTACGGGCCTTTGCGTGTTGGCAATGGCGAGTACCGCAGACGATTTAACGATGAGCTGTATGAGCTTTACAACGATGTAGACATAGTGCAGCGAATTAAGATACAGCGGCTCCGCTGGCTAGGTCATGTCGCTCGAATGGACAGAAACGCTCCTGCTCTGAAAGTATTCAACGCGGGTCGCGATGCTGGTAGCAGGGGAAGAGGAAGGCCTCCTCTGCGTTGGAAAGACCAGGTGGAGAAGGACTTGGCTTCACTTGGCTTTTCCAATTGGCGTCAGTTGGCACAGAAGAGAAATGACTCGCTGAGGCGGTTACAGCGCCAATAAAGAATAAGAAGAACCATTGATAGGTAGCTAGAGATACATACTTATATATTAAATTTTTGTGTCGAGTTTTCAAGGCGTACACGAAAATTTAAATTTAATTAGAAGAATTAGCAGTTTTACTCTAGATTGGCTTGGCTTTGTTTGTTTATTGAAATAAAGGGTGTCTTATAAAAAATGGCAGGCATTTTTCAAACAGCCTGGCACAACCCGTTCATATCATATAGGGTGTCGTCCAAAGAGTACCATGACACATTTAAGGAGAAGGTCGGTTGGGCGGTGACCTCTCAGACAAAAAAAAATATATCCCCTATAAAGTGTCACCGTTTTTGAAATATTGATATATTTTATTAAAAAAATCGGGTCTTTTGATTTGTTTTCTTCAACTGCATGTACCTATAAGGTTAGACTTTGTATATTTTTTCTAAAAAATTTCTTCTGATAGTTGCTTTACCATACTCAAATGCAATGTAGTTAAAATATGCTAAGAAACCATGATAAATTTTAGAAAACAGATAAAAAGGCCAAAATTTTTTTATTAATAAAATATAAATTAAAAAAAAAATATCAATACTCCAGAAACGGGGACACTTTTATGGGGGTAATTTTTTTTATCTGGTAAGTCACCAACAAACCTATCTTCTCCTTAAGTTTGTCGTGGTACTTGTTGGACACCTAAAGCGCTTAATGCTGCCTGACTGCCCAACTCAGATGACACATGGACCCTTCATTTATCATGCTGCTTAGATTTTCCAGTCTCAGAGCGCTTAAAAAAGCCTCCATGGACCCTTCATTTATATCATGCTGCTTAGATATTTCAGTCTCATAAGCCTTTGATGATTCCATACACCTCTGTTACAAATAATGCGCTCCTGTATTGGTCCCGGTGGCAGAGCTTACCATGAGCGACGCTGGAGCTGACTTGCTGCTAATTTCTTAAAACCGTATCGAATGCCTGATACTTCTATTTCGGGTATATTCCCCAAGCTTAACCATGAAGTCTCTGATGAATATAAAATGCTTTATTGGTAACCGTCGTGAAAAGTGATTTTCAGCTGAGCCTTTCCTGGATTATCCGGCACTTTTCGAGATTTATTTAAATCCCAACTTCACCTTCAAATTAGAATAGAATAAAAATCTAAAAATTGTCAAAAATTGGTTAATTTTTTTCTGTAGTAAACACTTGGATAGGTCATATACTGACAGGTGTAAGAGTACATCGAGCCCTAACCGCAATTTTAGTGTAACCAACAGAAAGAAGATTTTTCAGGAGAAGGTTTTTTTTAACTATCTTTAAATAAGGCAGAGCTATTTACATGAAACTCGGTATATGCCCCACATTGTGCCTTAGTTAGATATTCTGATTACGTTTTTTGATATTACCGTAGCGTAAGTATGGTTTTTTGCAGTTACACCTATTTTGCTGTCACGTTGGCTCATCTGTCCAGCATTTTTGTGTTGGTTACATCAAGCAGTAATATAAGATACGTCGAACTTTTGGTTTGGTTCATAGGATTTCTACATTACATTTGACACTAACTTAAAGCTCAGTTAGTCTAAACTTAATTTCCGTCACTTAACTTAATATTTCGGTCAACCTGTTATGCATATGAGAAACTGTGTTGAAGGTTAGCTAAAACTTTACTTACCGTAAGAAACCTAAGAACCTAGATTTTAGATTCTTAAGTTACGGCCTTACTAATTGAGAGCGGTGAGGGAATCAGGCTTGCCAGATTTTCGTTTGTATATTTCTTAAAAATAAATGAACGCAAAAATTTTGTTTCGAATTAATTTTTTAATGTGCATTATAAACGGTAAACTGCAAAACAGCTGAAAAAGAATATACAAACACAAAATATTTTCGTGTCTGGCTTAAGTTGACGAGTTGAGTAATCGTTGACGATTTCTTACGTTAAGTTAAATTAAGTTAAGTCTATACTAACTGAGCTTTTAACAAAATAGATAACGGCTTAACAATATAGATATATTATACATAGATAAATAAAAATAAAAAAAAATCAAAGCTACGAAATAGTCATTTTGTTCAAGGTTTACCTACAATAAAATTTCACCTAATCGCACTCAAATGGTCTATCAATGTTCTAAATAATTATTCATCCTTTGAAATCCCGATTTTCCGTTCTTTTGTTTTCATAATTCGCATTTTCACAAGTAATACACAAAATTATGACATAAATGTGTAATATAAACACGAAAAATTAAATGCCATTACGTTTTTCAGATTTAATGCTAGCCTTTGTAACATCTTTTCGTAACTCTAACTTTTAACGGGCACTAACACGACTATGATACACTTAATCCATATATTATTTACAAACCATGCGCTAATTCAGAGCCTACTTTTTCGTGAATATGAGCATTCTCCATATTTTTGTTATACTATTTTATGCAATATATGTAACAATCATCACCTCGTTTCGCAAAAAAACCAAATTTATAAACAATTATCTCGAAGTTAATAGTTTACATAACTATACGCGAGGTAGCGCAAAGAAGCACTTTTGATGTAAGAAGCACTTCGCAGTCATGAAAAATGTAAGCAGAGTGCAAAAATTCACTTACTCTGTAATTGTTTTTGCTATAACTTTGTAGCGGTACTTATTTCGGATATGATATTTTGTGAGACGGTTTGAATAAGGAAGAATTATGGATCTACGTGAAAAAACTAAAATTGATAATTTTGTTGGTTACACCAAAATTGCGGTTAGGGCTCGACATGTTGTGATTTTAGATCTCAACTTTGGGAGTAACTAAGGGATGGAATCTTTTCATACCACAAATCACTTTAGGCTGCGCAGTTCTGAACCTTCAATAGTTTTATAGATATATGCCAACCAATGTAGTGTACTAGCCTTATATCTTGCTGCGTAACTCTATTTTAAAACACTCCTTATAAACAAAGTTTTTTTATGTTGCCTCTAGGAAATTGATCTAGTGTTAGCACGGAGCTTAGTTTCTCAATTTTCCTACATTATATAAATCTCCTATAAATTTGTAGAGTTTGCTTCTCTGTCTGTTCTATGTTTTCTTTAAGAATTTCTAGCTAAAGAATTACTCCCATCGCTGTCGTTGATCATCAGCGATTGCTCCTGATATGCAAAGATATGTGTGCCAAGCATTTTAGAAGCTACACTATTCGCTTTATTACTTAATATAAGCAGTGGCAATAAAGTAAAGAAATAAAATATTTAAACTAAGTTCCCTTTCGAATAGCTGGCTAAATAATTTTAGAGTGGTTTTTAAGGGTTTACCATCATTTAGAGCATGCTGTTGGTTAAATTCAAAACAGTTAAGGCTCTTATAGCCCCCCTATTGGTATTAGGCATTTATTCACACACATACATATTGTGCTTTAGAAAACGAGCCTTTAAATGTGTGACATGTGTGCTAATGTACCAGCATAAATAAATAATGACATAGCTTTACCCTCGAGCACTTGAATTATCAAAAATTGGCTTTGAAAATGAATGGCACGAGGAGCAATGAATGCCAACTGAAAAGGGTGATAGCCCTTTTTCGGCTAACTTAACAAAACACAAAAAAAAAAAACCAAAACTCCTAGCATGCTTTTAAAGTATGTATGCAAAAAAAAAAATACAAGAAAAAGAATTTGAATGGCATTTATGTCACGTTTTTAGGTAAAACAAGAAAAAAACTAAAAAATAAATAATTTTTTTCCTTTTCCCCTAGTCCATAACGCTACCAACCAAATGACCGCCTTGTGCTTTCATTTCAATGTCAAGAATTTAGAAATAAAATTTGCTCATTTCTCAAATGCAATCAACAAAAAGACACACCGCCAATTCGAGTAAACACGAAAGCCGTCACTTAAGCTAAGAGCGTGAGACCATTACAAAACGCAAAAACCAAGTGAAAAAGGCTAGAAGAAGTGAAGGTGAAAATTAGGATGCAGGCAAGCAGACTCGATGTTGATTTGCACTCCTGTTTGTCAACCGCTAACATCAATTTCAGCAGCATTACCTCTGACCGACCGTTATGCGAGTGAATTCGAACGGGGAGGGCGAGAAGTATTCGAATGTAGAGTAGCAAACACGAAAATTAAATAAAATACATTTACGTTGATAAATAATGAGGATACGAAGAAAATGTATTACTTTGTTGTGGTGACAGGTGTGCGATCAAATTTGTAGGTTTAAGCAAAGACACGCATGATTGGTGCTACAAAAGCGAAAGACTCTGGCGGATTTGATGGATTTTGGCATAAACTTGTGTGTTTGACATACGCAGCTGAGTTCTTTTGTGTAAAGAATAATCAATTGTAATACGTTACCAACGGAACAGTGCGTTTAAGTTGTCCATTTTCCTGTTTACCGACTTTGAAAAAAAAAAAAAATAAATAACAAACAATTTTTGGGTCTAACTTTAGTAGAATAATGGGATAATTCTCAGATTGCCGCCCAAGTTAAGATACTATCTTGGCAATGTCGGACTTTCTGCAGAGCTGGCGGATGAAACCCCTAAGCACATACAAGTTATGCTTTTTCCCACGCATCATAGGCCAAAGATGCTTTTCCTCCGGGGATTGGTTATTCCTCTTCGTCCAGTGTACGTTTGGATGTTATAACAGAAATGGAGGAACCTAAAGCTCTGAAAAGCGTTTTAATGTCCGAAAAACAAAAAATACTCTTAATTTGTCAGCTTAAACTGAAAAATCATTTGCATTCGAATTCCGAAAACGTTTTGTTAGTGCGAGATCTTTCCATAAGCTCAGACGGCGTATAAGGAAAATTATATAAGCATTATGCGGTGATTAAGAAAGAAAATTCGTTGAAAGAGGTCAGGGATCGAGAACAAAGGGTATGATCGAAACTAAACATCGTTCTTGCAGGTTCGTTTCCAAGCACGCTTAAAACACCAAACCGAAATTAGAACAAAACTTTTGAGAACGTTCTCAACGAGAGTTGTATAAGAACAAAACCCTGGGGAACATTTCCAAAAAGAACGAAATTCGCACAATACTTTCGGGAACATTTTTAAGAGAACAAAATGGGAACATTTTTAAGAGAACAAAACGGCGAAAAAAGTTTCAGGAACTTTCTCTCGAAGAACATTTTGGGAACTAAAGTCTCAGGAACGTTCTTGCAAGGAACAAAATACGAACAGAAATTTTAGAGAACGAAATGAGAGCAAACCTTTTCCGAACTATTCGCGAGGAACGGAAGGGAGAACAAAATTTTTATGAAATCGCTGTTTTAGTTTGAAATGTTTAAATATTGAAATTAACAAAAAAGAACTGAGAGAAAATTACGCATACCTCTATCACAAAGATGTAATTAAGATGGGGATATTGCGAATATGAAAACTTATTGACTTAACTGGCTTAACGGGCTAAGTATCAACAAACCAAAAATAATTAAGTTATCACGTAAGGAGTAATGAAGCTAGAGACTAATTACAAATCAAATATACTGGTGGAAAAAATAACAGAAACGTCTTATTTTGACCATTTTTGGCAAATTTGCTTTTGTTTATTTAATATTTACTCAGTTTTTGTAAAAGTCTAGCTCATTATTTAACAAACAGCATATAAATCAGCATTTCAAACTTTGTACGAAAATTGAAAAATTCGACAACCTTTAAACCTTTTCATAGGAATTTTTAAAAAAAAAATTTAGGTATGCAGCTTTATAGCCCATTAAATTTTAGTATGACAAAGTGCAAATTTCATGTAGTTAGGAATGCGCGATGATTTTTAATAATTTTCTCTGCTGATGCTGCTAGGCATATAACTTAAATTTCGAGCTTGTCGGCTAAAAAAAATTATCAAAAATCAACGCTATTTTGTAGGCACTTGAGACTTGCACCTCATTCTACTAAATTTTAATGGCCTACAAAACTGCATACCTAGAATTTTTTTATTAAATGATTTATAGAAGTTTATGTTAATAGTTTCAAAGTTTCTTTTAATAATAATTCTTGTTATATTCATCTTGAGAACGTTCTTGATAGTTTTGTTCTCATTTTGTTCTTTTTGGGAACGTTCCCAAAAGTTTTGTTCTCCTTTTTTTCTTCACGGAAATGTTCCCGAACGTTTTGTTCTCAGTTTGTTCTCTTTGAGAACGTTCCCCAGAGTTTTGTTCTCTTTTTGTTTTTCACCGAAACATTGCCCAGCCTTTTGTTCTCATTTTGTTCTTTTTGAGAACGTTCCCGAGAGTTTTTTTCTTTTTGTTCTTCACGAAAACGTCCTCAAACGTTTTGTTTTCGTTTGGTTTTTTTGTGGGGACGTTCTTAACATTACATATCTTGCAGAACTAAACCAAAACGGGAACGCGTTTTCGGTCCCTGAAAAAAACCCATATATTTTCCACCACAATAACGCAAACACAAAGCAATCGCAGTTATCGAAGTTCGGCGAAAAACTCAACCGATACCATCGAACATTTGCCGTTTTCCCTTTCAAAACCTCAAATTACCGCTTCGAGGCACCCGTTTGTAATAATAATAAAAATAGAAGCCATACAAAATAATTAGCGGCGAAAACTGAAGCCGATTTCGGAAAGTGAATTCAAAACATATTTCGTTGTAAGGTTAATTAATTGGAAATATTCTGATAACAAATTTTTAGGTGCCGAAATATCGGTTGTTAATAGTTGTAGATTGAAAATACTAAAAATAAATTTAATTTTTTTCCTATGCGCAGTTTTGAATTTTTCCTATATTTTGTATATCGGCTGTAGCTAATACCTTTGTGATCAAATTTCGAAGTCTTATCGGTATGTTTCTATTTATAAATACTTTTTAATATCATGCCTTCATCACGGCGAAGTTGTCTCAATTAGCCAAATGTATGTTGTTACATTTGTCGTAAATACACAGTTATAAAGTTCCAAAAATTTATAAAAGGTTTTATAAAAAGTAATTCAAATCGAAAATTGAGTATAAATAAAAGCCGTGGATATCCCAAACTGTTTGCAAACTGTGCTGTTACTTCTGCTGTGCTAATTTTAGTGGCGTCAACGTTAAAAAGTGACTAACCCAGACCTGTAATTGGACACAAGACACTAAACGCATTCATAAGGAGTCCGTATTCCAACATTTTGTTCCATCTGTGACCCATCATTCGAAGAAATCTGCAATGAAGTGGGCAGTTACAGTGATTTCGAAGAAATACCGTCTACAAAGCTAAAATCCTGCAATTATGCAAAGTATCTGGAGAAGTATTGGCTTCTAGATTAAAAGAAAAAAATTGTTGGCGTTAGGTGCAAAAGTGACGTTTAATCGTTCAAGGGAGCAAGGCTTGCTAGCATTTGTTCATTCGGAAAATTATATTGTGTTTTGTTTAGATGTGTAATGCCTTATTCTGGAAATGGGTCCGGCAGAATATCGTAAGTCAACTTTTTATTTCAGAAGACAAAATTTTATCGCTTTATGAAAAAAATTGTTAAGACGCTAGACAAAAATGGGCATAATGAGAAAATTTCCTGGTGGAAGCACCGAAAAGATCGAGAGTTTTCGATTGGCCACAAATAAGAATATTTATAAAGGATTCTGGTGTCTTAAGTTCAATGAACTATTGGAACGTTTTCCGTGAACTTTGTTTATTGAATTTACTAAAAAATTTCTATGAAATTAAAAGTCAAGTAACTACTCCGAAATCGTAAGCGATATGCTGGAGGGCTTTAAAGCGTACATCAAAGTGCACTACCTACATAGTCATCTTGACAAATTCCCAAAGAATCTTCTATCCTGGTTTCACCAGTAACTGTTGGACCTATTGAAGAGAGGTACAAAGGCCAATGGGATCGTCGTATGATGGCTGACTACTGCTGGGGGTGTAGTGTGACTGTTCCACTGCACCGCATTCACAAAAGTCGCGAAGAAGAGTGTTTTATGTACCTAATAATGTAATGAATGCAGCAGAATAGACTGATTTTTAATTTGATAATTTTGGGCCAATATACTTTTTCATTTGATATAAATTTCAACCTCGTAGCTATTGTAGTTTAGTCAAGCTAAGAAGCATCATAGATATATACATGCAGGTGAAGCTAATAAAAGCGTACTAAAAAGGAACTATAGCTCCTCTGCACCAAAACCACTGATGACCAGTGTAATATTTCGAAAGGGATTACCTTATAAGGCTATACAAATATATTTAGTTAAAAAGGAGATAGTTTGTGTTTTATTGACCAATTCTTGGTATTTTTTTTGACAGAGTGCATACCTTCGAATTTCTACAATGAGGGTGACAAGTGTAATGCCTTAAAGCATGAGAGGCTTTCGTTTGAGATCATCGTGTGTACTACATGCTTTTACATTATTTAAGATAAACTAAAATAAGAACCCTTTTAACTTTCTGATTAAATTTTGGAATTTGTTTGAGTAGTTGTACCGAATTTGAATTTATTCCATTACTTCAAATGCATTCGACTAATAGATATCGAATTAAAAAAAAAAACATTTCGACACTTCCTTTTATATTAAACTATTTATGTATATGTTTTGTCGCGTTTATTTCACGTTAAATTTTTTCGAAACTCATTAAAACATTTGCTCTAAAATTGTCAGGTAGTTTTGTTTTAATATGCCGCAGTGTGGCATCTCTGATTCCTGCACGCAAAGGGAGTTATTTCGCTTCGACACATTCTAAACCACAACTATTCGCTGCCTAATCATCAATCACCACGCCAGCCAAGTATGCACGCCTCAATTTAAATACCGCGTACAACTAAAGTAGGAGCATGTGGCACGCAGAAAATGAGGCAAATGAATGTAGTGAATTATTTGGCAATTATGTGATGAAGGCAATCCATTTCGATCAGCCTAACAATAGAGCAGCGCATTTTGCAACCCCACAAGCCTGTGATATAATTAAATGTTAATTTATTTCATTTGCCAACAAACCGAGTGTAATTTATTAATAAAGAGTCCGAAAGTAGTAGTTGAGAATTTAAAAGCAAAGGGAGCAGAAAAAGTGCTGCAAATGCTTACGTATTGTGTTGGTATAAATGTCAATGCATTCATTTAAATAGCAAAATGAGCTAATACATAGTTGTTTGAATGACCAATTTATTGTTTAAACAGCTAGTTGCATTTCTTTTGCACTAAAGATGTATGCTTATTTATTTGAAAATTTCTACACAAAATTTTGTTGTTGTTTCTGGTAACTAGATATAATACCTAAACGTGGGCGACGGCTGTTAAATATTAAAATTTATGTATTATACTTTCAAAATATGCTAAACAAATAAAATCAGGAATGCGCATTAAAACTTTATGCCTACCGGGCAGCGTGTGAATGAATGAATGAATGAAATCAGTTAGTGTCAACTTAACCAAATGGCTGGCATAAAACGCCTTTGCACCCCACATCCAGCATTAATGTATAGAGTTACACTTGGGTATAACTGTCATTAAGTGCGCGAGAAAGGCTCATGCGACTGAGCTCACTAAGGCCGCACTTTACACTCGCTATAATCCGCAGCTGTGAGTATGCTAAAGACGATCTATTAAAGGCTTAGTAATGGCAGCGTAAAGTGCGATTGCGACTATTCGCCGCTGCCCAACCGAACTCAAAGTTGGTACATATTGTAGATTCGGTTAAAGCTTTGTGGTGCTAGCGTGCTGGCGGTGGTGGTGGTGGTCATAAATAAAACCTCCGTGAATAGGCAGTCACTCACGGCTCCCAGCACACGCGGCTGCGTGGGACATTTGGCGCTGATTTTCACTCTACCACTAAGCCTGCCAAATATGTAAATATATTTATATGTATGTATATATATGCAAGTCTGAATGTATACGCATATATCTTACACACTATTATCTGCAGGCAATCAGCTTTTGTTGCTGCTGCTGCTGGCTGCTGCTACTACCTCTATTATGCCTTAATTATGCATTTGTGAATTTAATTGTCATTTCTGTGTGCATTAGCGGCGGCAAGTGTTACCCAATAGCTACAACGTATCTATTGGCGTTAGAACGATAGAGTTGTTAAATTCACTGTCTAACGGTTTTACACTCAATTCCATTCATTGCCATTGAATTTGATTCCATTCAATTCAATTCAGCTCTGCTAAGTCCATTTCAATTAATTTTATTTGCCTAATGCATTGTGCGTTGTGAGTTAGCGTGCGTGGTTACGCTTGTGATTTAGTCATCTCATTTATTTACTTAATTCTTTTTGTTTATATTTGCATAGTTTGTTTACTTACGTTAGTAGCTGTGTTGTATCGCGTTCGATCTGGAAGAGATTCCGCGACGTATAGTCATTGAAATTCGATATGGCTTTGCTGATGTCTTTGCTGCCATCGATGACGGCCTGGTTCTTACCCCATGTCTCTATGTACACCACCGATACGCGGGTATTCAGCGTGCGAAAATACTGTGTGAAAAGAAGAAGAGAGAGTCAAGTGTTAGTAAATTGCTAAACAAACCAATAGTTTTTTGAGTAAATTATTTTTGCATTAATTGAAACTAGGTTTTAATTTTTCATTGTCGTTTAATAAATAATTATTATACTAAACATTAAACAGTTCACAATTAGTATCAAAGTATTAAATTTTCATGAGGCTTATCATACCCGAGGTAGTGGTTTTTGAATATAAAGAAAAAATATTCCCTCAGGGAGTAGATCTATATGAAAAGATGAAAAGACCTACCTGCACGCGACACAACGAAAAAGAAGACACTGAAACCCGTGGGTAACAGTACTTTGTCACTTGATCAACCATTTTCTGCGGTCGTCAAGGGACGGCTAAATATTAGTGCATCTAAGGCGGTTGGGGATAAGCGTTACCGGCGGGTTCTATCTTTCTTCTGTGGGATAGAGCATAGTTAGACCAAAGGAACTGCACACCCGAAGTACGTCAAAGACAAAATTCGGTTTCAGATGGTGGTGGATGAGTACCGGGCGTTCCACGCCAGAGATAAGAAGGATGCCGGCAAGCAGAATCGGTCACAGGAAGAGACATAAAAAAAATCCAAACGGGGAAACTTTTATGTAGACCAGCTGGCGAGTGCAGATACTGCAACTGTACCACGGCAGAGTTACAGAGAAGTGGCGAGAGACGATCTAACAAAGGAAAGCCGTTGTTGGAGAAATCCTCAATCGGATCATGGCAGTTCCTGATGGTCACCTCCTAAGCTTCGACTCTGCGGAGATAGTGCGCGGATGCAGGGTTGTTAAGTGTGTGGGCAAATTTTCTAAGGCCTTCCTGGAGAACAGCTTTGCAAGTATTTGTGTTGTTTGGGAGGGCTTGAGGCTCAAGCTTATCCCTGCCAACGAAATCCCCAGGGAATGCTACATACCTGTGGACGACTGGAACGTCCTTAAAGCTGAGGAGTCACAGATTCACTGCACATCTTTTCCGCTCATAATTGATGAGAAGAGCATTACCTACCTTGCTCCGGCAACCGGCGTGCCATGGTGAAAATTTGCCGCGCAAACACCGCGGCCGACGAGACGGCGTGGTCAGCGACGGAAATGAGCTACTGGAAGGCATGCTGCTCGCCGATCCAAGTGCAAAATCCAAATAGCTAAATGGGTCTGAAAGCTGTCCAAATACTTAAACCTTCAGCACTCGAGCTACGGATAACCTTTCCATCTTTCTGCTGGAGAAAGACGTCGACATCGCACTTATTCAGGCGCCGTGTGGAGCACCTGAACAACTTCGACGTGTTTTACAAGAAATCGTACGGTAAGCCTAGATCTTGTGTTGTGCTAAGTTTCAATACCAATTTTTACAAATTCCTGCCCATAGCTCATCGGAATTGAAAACAATGAGGCTAGAAGCAGCTGAAGTTTCCAGTACAGTTACCGCTTCATATTATACAATGATTTACGATACAGGTGGCTTTCCTGGATATTAAACAACGTCAGCCTGAGGCGATACAGCAGTCAGTCAGAAATCTGGGTATTAACAACTTCCACTGTTTTGGATGCCTGATGATTCGTAACCGCTGATGAATCATGGACCCACCAAATTTATTTTAAATACAGGTGTGAAAAAAGGTTAGAATGGTGGCTAGAAATGAGCCCAACAAGCGAGATCAGTCACTTTGAAACGAATGTCATAACCTGAGCCGCATGATCTTTGGAATAGATTTTAATATAAGACTTAATGTTTGGAATTAGTTCAGCAGGCTTGAATTAGGCGAAAGTTGAACGTAATTGATATGGTGGAATAAATTTTTATCAAGCAAAGCAGCTTTAATTTCAAGTACGTTTAATCCATAATTAGCCTTTTACATACACAGGGACAACGGAATAACACAAATAGATCAAGTACACCCAGTTTAATAGCTTTGGAAGAGCGTATGATAAATTGCACATGCAAAGCTGCAATCACAAATCCATTCGTAATATTGTATATACACAATTGTGGTACGCACAACGTACGTTAAACGCAAAAGATAACAAAAAATCTGACGACCATCATCAGAGCGACTTGCACACAGCAAGCCAATGCTTACAAAGTGCAACATAAAGACGACGAAGAGGTTTAAGGATATCTTACTCACATACAGACGATGCTTAACTAATGACCTAATGAATGCCGACGGTGACTTGAGCTATAAATAAAATGGATTTACCGGAAGTGCTAGACGTACGGCCAACACAGGGAGGATGAGGTCAGGGAGGCTAAGCTTATATTACGGACGATAGACGGAAACACAATCGCCTGTGCAAGGTAAAATAGGCAGTGAGATAAAATAAAATGAATGCCGCAATGGGAGAACATACAACACTGTATGGGAAATGAGTGACTGATGCATGGATTGGTGACATAGTAAAACAGCAACAAGAACAAATGGTGCCCGTAAGTCACATAAAGGAAGAGGCGCACAATCATGCGTGCACACATACATACAAATATGCACATACTTAATTCATTGAGTCAAGTATAGATAAACTTACAGAAAGAATAATGAAAGGCGCTGCAGTACAAGCTTACTGAGTAGCAACAATTTGAGAGCATATCTTAAATACCGACATACTCTATGGGATACCCAGCATATTGTTTCATA
>JAPVRG010229734.1:0-13292 GCA_029783565.1 Rhagoletis cerasi | reverse complement strand
ATTTTTTACAGAACCTCTATTAGTTATTTTTTGAAACAGTTTTTCAATAAAATAAAGGGACTCCTGGTACTATGTGTACCTGTTGTACACCCCCCGACGAAGTGATATGATCTAACAATAGCCATTTAAATCAAAATTTCTACCTTTGTAAAAAAATTAGAAAAATTCAACAAAGTTGCAACAAAAAATTTTCTAGTTTGAAGTGTCCACAAAATACCGTTGATTTTTGAATTTTTTTGCTGACGGGGTCACACATTTTCTTCCATACAAAGTTACTATGTTCGACAACTTTTACTGCATGGAAGAAAATAAAACACCGTCGCCAAAAAAATTATCAAAAATCAACGCGAATTCTTAGTCTCTTAAAACTTGCACTTTATCGTACTAGAATTTAATGGGCTACGAAACTGCGTACTTGGATTTTTTCTGAAAGGTAAAAATAAAAAATTTTTGTTATTCTGAAAAATTTTTGAAAAAAGAAAATAAAACTTGCACTTTATCGTACTAGAATTTAATGGGCTACGAAACTGCGTACTTGGATTTTTTCTGAAAGGTAAAAATAAAAAATTTTTGTTATTCTGAAAAATTTTTGAAAAAATAAACCAAAACTGGTCAAAATGTCGTGTCCCCATATATATGAGTTTTTATAACGTGTTTTCTTGAAGGATTCCCTGTTAGCCTATATCATTTTGTATTAACGACTGATAAATTTACACTACTTCTGTTCATTAAAAAATTTAGATACCAAAAAAAGTATATTTTCGTAGTTTGGAAAAAAACATCAGTATCCATTTTTGGAGTCCAAAAAACAGTATAATACTGCGAATAAAAGTATAGATACGAGCGTTATGTATAAGTATTATATAATGAACTAGACTTTAATAAAAAATTAATAAACATTAAACAAACAAAAGAAAATAAGTCAAAACCCTATTTTTTCAAATTTTTCACGTATTTTTATAGCGTGTTTCCACGAACGACTCCATGTTAGTTTATATCGTTTTGTATCAACGACTGATAAATTTATACTACTTCTGTGCCTTAAAAAATGTAGGTAGCAAAAAGGAAGCATTATGTACTTCATTTTCAAAAAATCTCAAATCTGACCCCCGAAAAATTGAGGTTGGGTGCAAAAAGAACTGTCCTAAAATTTTACGACCCTTGGACCACGCTTAACCTACCCGACTTGCGTTTGAAGTTTGAATGGCTATAACTCATACCACATTGCCAAGTTAACACTCGAAATGCTGTCTATTAGGGCGTCCCTTATGGTTTATTTTGAAAAAAATTCAAGTCTCACCCTCTAAAAAGCTGAAGTTAGGTACAAAAAGAGCTGCCCTAAAATGTTACGCCCCTTGGACCACGCCTTCCTTACCCGACTTGCGTTTGAATTTTGAGTTGCGGTAACTCATACCACATGGTGTTCCATGTGCAGGATTATAGTGTATAAAATCAATTTTCTTAATTTTTATTCACCAAATTACTAGGTAAATTTATTTATTTAACTAGCCTGTCAGATACTCGTGAAAACATTGCAATACGTATTGGTTTTATGATTTTTCGTTTGATGAAAATTAGCAATGTTTTTAAATTCCAATTCTAAGCTCAAAACTAGCGTCTATATATTGCAAGCATCGGCAGAAGCTCTTGGTAACAACACGAACGAACTAATATCCAAGAATTCAATGCTATGACAGCGTGAAAAATTAAGGGCTGAGTGTGCAGAGAACATTAAAGCGCAATTTAAGGAATCGTTGCAATCATTCCTTGTTGTTCATTGGGATGGTAAAATGTTGAATGCATTAAGTAAGTCCAATTACTATTAAAAATAAACATATAACTTATATGATGATTTCAGGTAAACTCGAGAAGAGCGCTTAACGTTTGCCAGTAATTGTAATAGGATATGAAACAGAGCAAATTCTGGATATCCCAAAATTTGAAAGTTCATCCGACCGAGAACAGGCAACAGTCGTATTCAATGCCTTGTCGAAATGGGAATTAACGACTGCTTCCAATACCGGCAGATTGAATGGAGCGTGTGTCCTGTTGGAAAGAAAGCTCGGCAGAGATTCATTATATCTGCCTTGTCACCACATTTACAAGCTAGTTCTGTGAGCAGTCTTTGAGGCTAAATTACGACACTTACCATCAAGTCCAGATGTACCTTTATTTGAAGAATTTAAAAAAAAATGGTCAAAAATTGATACCAAAAATATAATTAGTGGAATGGAAGACGAACGTTGCCAAAAAAAACTTGCAACCAGTCGCAGACGCTATTTGTCATTTTGTTTGTAATAAGTTGAGAAAAACTCATGTGAGGGCTGATTATTTGGAGTTCTTGGAACTAACCATGATTTTTTAAAAGAAAGATGTAGAAAAAATTTAAAATTCGCCCGCCGGGTGCAATGCGCCAAGCATGATGGATGTCTCGAGCCATATATTGCCTAAAAATATTTTTGTTTCGAGCACAGTATACGCTTGATGAAGAACAAAAGCTTGCACTATCTGATGTTTGCGTTTTTGTAATTCGCTTTTACGTCAAATCATGGTTTATGTTTCCCAATGCCCTAGCAGCTGCTGTAGAGAATCTAAATAAAATGTTAAATTGTGTGAAGTCATAGATCCGGTTTCATCTCAGGCAGCAGTAACGAAATTGAGTAAGCATTTATGGTATTATCTGAAGAGTCAGCCCTGGCTTTATTTAATGAAAAACTGGATCCAAGTACAAGAAAAAATATGGTAAACAATAACTAAAATTTTACTTTTCAGACAAATCAGTAGATTTTTTTATTTCCCGCGAGAGTTTGCCCTTATTTTCAAGACTGAAGATCGATCCAGCTTTTAAATGTGATCCAAATAAATAGCAAAGTGAAGGGTCTTTCATTAGGGGAAATGATCTGATAAAACAATTAAAAGCAGTGAACGATACTGCTGATAGAGCAGTGAAATTAATGCAAGATTATCATGACGTTATGACAAAAGATGAGAGTCGGAGGGCATACGTATTGCAATGTGTTCGCGAGCATAGTTCGTTATATCCTAACTGTACAAAGAAAATTTTAAATCAGGATTATTAAATCAAAATCTTACAGGCTAGTTAAACAAATCAATTTACCTTATTTAGTGAATAAAAATTAAGAAAAGGGATTTTATACACTATAATCCTGCACATGGAACACCATGTGGTATGAGTTACCGCAACTCAAAATTCCAACGCAAGTCGGGTAAGGAAGGCGTGGTCCAAGGGGCGTAACATTTTACGGTAGCTCTTTTTGTACCTAACCTCAGCTTTTTGGAGGGTGAGACCTGGGGGTCTACTCTGTATTGCGATTCGAAAGGCAAATCATTCGGATTCGGATACTTGACACAATGAATTTGTATTAGTCCGTGAATCGCATTGGCCTTCGAATCGCAATACAGAGTAGACCCCCTGAAATTTTTTCAAAATAAACAATAAGGGACGCCCTAATAGACAGCATTTTGAGTGATAACTTGGCAATGTGGTATGAGTTACAGCCATTCAAAGTTCAAACGCAAGTCGGGTAGGTTAAGCGTGGGCCAAGGGGGATACAATTTTAGGGCAGTTCTTTTTGTACCCAACCTCCACTTTTTGGGGGGAGACCGAAAATAAGTCTAAAAAAAATCTGTCCATACAAATATGGGGCAGCCTAATGTACATAAGTATATGAAAATTATTGAGCGTTTGACGAACAGTATAAATTTGAGGAATTGTATTCCATGCGTTAGTGCTTTTGCAAAAAGATCTTATTCGATCATGAGTGCAAATTGGTGTGTGGAAAGAGGTCGGTGCTGCACTAATTTAACAAGGAGCGAGTTATTAATAACTTTGAATGTGCCAGAAAACTATGCAGAGTTTTACAATGTTATTAAAATTAAGAAAAAAAGGGCAGAATAGTACTAATTCAAAAATTAAATGGTCTCACGTATACATAATTTATCTACGTTATGTTTTTTTACATCACTGAAATGTTTTTGTCCCATTCATAAAAATTAATTAAAATGCATGAAAGGATTTTATTTTATGAAACGAATATTGTGTAACGCTGGAGCAAAGACATTTTTATACAAAGTCCTCCTTAAAAATTATTTTGTCCTCCCTTAGACGTTTTAGAAGTTGGCAAGCCTCTTGCCATCGTCCATGCTTCTGTGAAATATGCTATCACGGGCATAATGAGTGACTTATAGAGCGTGTTTTCTTGTAGGACGAGAGAGGACTTTACTTCTCAATTGCATCCTCAGTCCAAAGTATCACTTTTTGCAAAAGTGATTATCCATTTGATTTTTTTAAATAAAAGCAGGTTACAGTGACTTGAGTGCCGAAACGCGCATGCGCTGACCATTTGTTTCGTGACAGGATATACTTCGTTTTGTTCTCGTTCACCACTAGACCCATACATTTTACCGCTGACATCCATTTCGTGGGTATACGCAAGCTATTGTAGGCCGTAATAAAGAGTGTACCTTACTGACTGACCAGGTTTGTATGTCGAGAACTGAACTTCGTGAATATCGAATGAAATCGATTTGCGCAATTATAATTGAGCCGTATATTCCCTGCATTAGTTACCTACCACATAAGTGACATATTACATATTTACAACGTTTATATGGCATCAAACGCGGTACCGAATAAACTCGTGTCAGTGTGGCTCGCTTGAGATGCAAGTGTTTATATGCAACAAAAGAAATAAGTCAAACGAACACACTTTCAAACTGTGTTCTTCCCGATGCAACTATGTTGATATATATGTCAATTCGTGAAATTAATAAACATCCAAAAAAATAAGTACAGATTCAAAAAGCCACCAAAAATGGATTTCAGCTTTCAATTTTATAATAAACCCTAACGAAAAAGATACACAAATCCCGGTGTGAAGTATGCAGAATAGCTGACGCTTTGAATAAATCTGCAACCCTATTGCAGTTGTATAGAATTGCCAGATAATACTGATACATTAATTTAAGATATGAATAGAAAATAATTAAATTAACTACTATAAGGATGCCGTTTTATTAAAATTAATAGTTTCAGCACGACTGATCAACTCAGAAGTTAATTTTATTCTCCCCATTTCACTTTCTCCAGAACTTTCATACAAAATATTTGATACACATATGTATATAAAAACAAGCAAACATATTCAGATCATTCAGATATAACAAGTAAAAGACAAACATGTACACAATACAACCATACATACACAGTAGTTTACAAAAAGGAAATGATCATTCAGTTTCGAGTATCATAACATGCTCTGATAAAAATATTTAGTTCTGAAAATCACACAATCCTATGATACTCATACTACAAACAAGATAATACAACAAGTAAATGTATATACAAGGTATAATGCTACACTACTTATATATATAAACAAATTAGAATAGAAAAACTATCGATAGTCTCACCACACTATCAGTGGTGGCTATAGCTTCTGACTATCGGTAGTGCCATCGATGGTTTTCTATCTTTTTCACAATACGCTTGAAAAGACCTTATAGCCAATGCTGATCCTATGGTAGTTGGCGCCATATTCTTGCGAATTATGCAGATCACACTTAAATCTAGTCGTCAGGTATGCGTTCATCCGACCATAGTCTGCGTAAGAGTTGCTGCAGTTCCAGCAGCTTTGATTTTTCTCAGCCCTGAAATTGGTACTCGTACCTTATCATATTCAGGTAGTAGAACCTCGATTCCGTCATCATCGACTGGAGATCCAGATTCATCTTTTCCACTATTTTCAGTACTGTTACCATTCAATAAGGTGGAAAAGTTTTCGCTCCATAATGTAAGCATGTTCTGGACAGCGGTGACCATCGCCAAGGCTGAATTTTCCGACCGTGGGACCAATGATCCCTTTTGAGAGGAAGGTCTCCAGGCCGTGTGCCCTAATAAACGATGCGGATTGCCTTCAAATCGTAGCAATTTGTACGCTCGCCGTGGTTGTCATCAAAACAAAGGGTCTCATCCGAGGCTTACATTTTCCTTTGCTTTATGTGGCGGTTCCTACAGATTTTCCATCTTAATGCATATAAGAAGAATTTCTACATGAAGAAACCTCATAAAGCATTTGTCCAATTTATTTCATTATATAGTTTTCCCCTGAATATTTCTGTAACAATTGATCTGTTCGGTGGTCGTAAAAAACTTGCAAAGTAGGGGAAATTGAGTACGCATAGTGACAGTGGACTTGGAAGGAAAGTTTCTACTTCTTTCTGGGAAAAAAATTTATCAGCAACAACTCGTCAGCAAGTAAAACAGCTGATGAAAGTAATCCGATTGTAACTGTATGGAATAAACGAAATGGTTTTTCGTGATTTTTAAGTCTAAAATAACTTAATAGAACTCCAAATATTTGGGAAGTAAGCTGATTATCATTTCTCCCCGTTTGCTTGACAAATTGCTTCAGGCAGATTTTTAATTCCTAATCTTTTTATATTTTCTATTCCGTGCTTTTGGATGTTAACAAAATTTCGATCAGCGGTACCTTAAACTTTGCAAGCTTTTGGAAATGTTGGGATCGCGCACTTTTTTTGAAACTTTTCGTTAGTTCGCCTGCAAGTTACGGCTGGATAATAACCACTGGAGATCTATTTGAACAGACGAAATGCCACCTTACCATAAATTAGAGTAGAAACTCGGCAAAACTTTTATAAGAATGTTTAAGTGCAACGAATACATTTTTTGATGTTTAGTTTGAATACTTATTCACTTTTGGTTCTCATACTTAAGTTAATTTAATTCGGGCATATATGTATACACACATCAATTTGTATTATCATTTCTTACAGATGCATCGGAATTTCCAGCCATTTCTCCAACAACATACAGACCTGTACGCCCCTCTAATACACAAAACATCTCAGCGCAAGAAAGAGAGCGGAAACTTATGAACGTTTTAACCGCACGTCGAAATGCTTTGCATCGCGGTAGCTTTCGTACCCGCCCTGGAACTACGTGGCGAACTGCTTCGGTAGTATCACTGGGAACTACATCTAAGACACCAACCGATCCACGCTCGGCATGTTTACGGAATTGCACAAAGAACTTTACGCGACGTACAACTGCTAGTTGCATGAGGCAGTGCTCCAACTTTTCGCGTACTTCTTGGCCAGTCTCTAACTCAACGGCTACGAACAGTATGGTGATTATTCGACCATCATCCCAAACTGGCTTAGTTACTCAAACCTCCGACCGGGACATTAACGAAATTCTCTTCACAGACGAATCATCGCATGGCCTATTTGTTGTGGCAAAGGAGCAAAACGACACTTCAAATCATATACCAGATGTGGCAAAAAGTGCGAAATTTCGTACTAGAAATAAGCTTTTAATACCAGTAACTTCAGCTCCCAGCTCCGTTGAGGATGACGATATAAAACCGTATTTATACTTTGGTCAAAAACTACCGCCAATTAAACCAGCCACTCTGACAATCACTTCAGTGAGTGAAGAGCACCCCAAGTTGTTGGAAGTTTCCGCTGCTCACTTAGCTTCTACTACTCAGGCGTCCGTTGTTTTCACTTCAACTTTATCAACAGTAGAACGCAGTCGATCGCGCTATAAATACCGGGATCGGGGATATGTCAATCTTCAGCGGCCTTCAATTCGTACAAGTGTATTCGGTTCTATAAATCCATTAGAAGCCAGAAGCACACCCATATTAAGTACCAATGTTACAAATTCTACAACAGAAAAGGAAACCTCAACCAGCACTACATTAGAATCAATAAACTCGAATGAAGAAAATGCCGCGAGGAAAACTAATTATAAATTATCTTCACAAGTGCAATCGACTACCACTTCAGAACCCTTCTCTCCTTTAATAATAAGAGTCTTCGGCGAGGAGGACGAAATATCACAAACTGATTATCCCATGAACGATTCAGTGCTTCAAAAAAATAGTTCGTCTGAATTCACCACACCCCCCGTAAAAAGTATAATTGGCGATACGCAGACTGTAATTAGAAGTAACCTAACTCTGAGCTCTACGCCGCTTCCACCCATCGTGGAAAAAGCTGTGACAGACGTGGTGCCAGTAAAGAATCCATCTCAAAGACCTCCCAGTATAAGCCGTGCATCTTCAACCACTCCTACTCCTTTCATAACTAAGACCTCTATCATTAAGAGCATGTCTTCAGAAACGGTACCAACAGCTATTCCTACCATACGTTTTACAACGGTTTCCACATTATCCAATACTACACGGCCGAAAATGGAAATTAAAGAAGATATAGAAAAACTTCGAGCACTAGGGCCAAGCCTAACGAAAGTAATAGAAAACGATGAGAATTTCGTTATATTTCTCAATCAGTCGACTCCCCGATCAGTGCTGAATACCTCTGATACACCACTTTCAATATTGCGTACCACGGTGCTGACCTCGGTGCGTTCCACTGTGAATCCTCGTACTGAAACCTTCTCTATGGTAGAAGAAAATACGTCTACCCAAATGAATTTCGTTAATCGTTCTTCTTTCGTGGGCATTATTGAGACAACTTCAATAGAAAAATCAACTCAAAATGAACCCCTTAGTGAAGCTGGAGCAGATATAATGTCTACTTATGTGCCTGTTGAAAGTGAGGTATCATTAGAGATGCGACGTGTTAACATTGCCACAATGGTGCTGGCAGGAATCGGTATAATACCCCTCTGTGCACTTATTCTTTACTTTGTGCATTCCTATCTGTTACGCCGTGGCATCAAAAATGAAGAAGAATTCGATGTGTGTATTACCGACCAACAACCCATAAGTCCAGTAAAGAAACTTGATTCCAAATACCGCAGTAAAAATGAGGAGGAAGAATATGATTCTGATCGCCAAAATATGCAAACATCACAACATCATTCGATCCATCATAAGCAGATTTCGCATAGCAAGATTACATCTCGAGATGTAAACGAAAACAACCGATATGACGAACAGTCCTCCGTGACCAGTGATCAGGAATTCGAACGTAACAATATTCGGCTGAAAAGTCTGCTTGGTGAAGGAAATTTCGGTCAAGTGTGGAAAGCTGAGGCCGATGACCTCAGTGGTCATTTTGGTGCCACACGAATTGTGGCAGTTAAAACCATTAGGAAATGTAGCGCACAGACTAGCTTAAAGGAGGAAGCAGAGATTATGAGAAAATTGGGTTCGCATCAGAATGTTGTTACATTGCTTGGGGCATGCATAGAGAATGGTGTGTTTTTTCTACATTTTCAAGAAGTAAATCCAAGATGAGTATTCAAAAAATGTTTTTTTTTTTCTTATAGAGCCACACATGCTCATAATGGAGTACGCGATGAGGGGAAGGTTGCTCTCATTACTGCGGGCTGCGCGAAGTGCTTCCAATATTTTGCCGGCTTCTGTGCCTGGAGGGCGTAGTCTAACACCTTTATCACCACGGACGCTAGCGGGCTTTGCACTGGATATTGCTTGCGGCATGGAGTATATTGCAGAAAAGAGGGTATAACATATACAGCAATTGTACTATAAGTAGTACTCGTAATTGTACACACAATTGTAATTGTATACACATTTTATGTTGTTCTTGTACATATTTTAAGATCGTTCATCGGGATCTAGCAGCACGTAATGTTCTACTTGATCACAATGGAATTTGTAAAATTTGCGATTTCGGAATGTCAGTTGACTTAGACTCTGAGCGTAAGAAGAAAGATACAGGGAAAAACCATGCCAACGAAATAGTTCATAGTAATGCGAAAAAAATCAAGTTTGATTTCCGAAGCCGTTTTATAGTTAACCAATGGAACAGCAACTTAAACGGCCCAGATGGCAGCCCAACCTTAACAAAAGATCTGAAAGAAAAGAAATATAATTCGCATGGCCATGATACAATTAGCCGAAGGCCAGCTTTACCGATTCGTTGGATGGCACCGGAAGCATTACAATATCATGTTTTTACACGGGAAACTGACGTGTGGGCTTTTGGTATTGTCCTTTGGGAAATCGCAACATTAGGTATAGATTTAATTTAAAATACCATACGGTGTAAATAGAATATGAATATTACATGAAATTTTTTTAGGTTCAACACCATACGCAAATCTTTCAGGTCGGGAAGTCATGCGACGAGTTCCGAACGGACTAAGGCCTGAGCTACCTAAAGAAAGATGTAATGAATTCTATAATTTAATGGTCCGTTGTTGGCATAAGGATCCTCATCTACGTCCTTCCTTTACATACGCCCGACAGGAAATATCACGATCTCTACACAACTGGGTTGATGATGATACGACCGGCTCCGACTATATGGATGTTAGCGGGTTTAGCGAGGATCTAGAGCATGGCATGGTTTACTTCAATCATCGGATTTCTGAGTTCGAATGTGAAATATGACGATAAATGAACGTTCCCTTTCCAAAATATTTTCTTTCAATTCACATGTTTTCAAAAAAATGTCCCAAGAGTGAAGAATTCCAAACAAATTCGTTTTATGAAAAATGAGCTTTATTAATTTCAAAAGTACCTTTTACAATATTTACTACTTATGTACCTAATTCCAAACGTTTTATATACTATGAAAGGAGAACTTCATGTGCTAGCAGCAGTATTATTTAAAAATTTCAGAATAAGCGAGGAAAAGTGATCTATCGGTTCTTGACACATTTCTGAAGAATGCATAGCTAAGTGTAAATATATATGTACATATATAAGAAATTTACGTGGCAGGATTCACTGTGAATGCAGCGCAAAACATTGTAAATATTTAATTTATGCCGATCAAAAGCTTTTAACAGATAACTTTATTAAGTAAATTATTAGCTATAAAATAACAGTAATGTTATAAATTTTAGCGTTGTTATTTTTGTATGCATACATACTTACATTTATAAAATGAGAATTTGTTTAGATATAGTTTTAGATTATCTAGTCTGCTTTAAGATATTTATGTACACATCTATGCATATATGTACATATATTAACACATACCTAAATATACATTCATATATGTACACCTGTATTAAAAGTATGATTGTTTTCTGTATTCGAATTAGAAATTACATACATATGTACATTAGACTGGTCCAGGAAATCCTTTTTTTTAATATTATTCAGTGCTCACGCAAAATTGTGTTCCTTTTGCTAAAAAATTAAAGTACATAATTTGATTTAAAAAAAATTAAATTTAGAGGTCGCTCAAGTCCATTTTTATTTTGCTTAAAATTACTCGTCCTTCAATCCGTGCGCACGCGAAATTCCTCTGAAAATTGAAGTTTTGTAAGATATTATAATAGGTGAATTTTTTTCTAACCAAGCTCCAAAAAAACACTCGGTAAAGTAACGAAATACATGCAAAGCAACAACACAAACTCGGTTATTTATCCGAGCTCAGCCAGGTCGGTTAAAAAATACGCGACCTGATGCGTAGTGTTGTTAAGTGAAAAAACTGGTCTATTGTGAATTGTTGATGAAAAAGTACTTGGGAAATTTTTGTTTCCTTAAGGCCAGTATGCAGCTCTTAAGAAAACGGTCAAGAAAAAGTTGTCATTATTTCATGTGTGTCCAAGGAATTTTGACATCTGATACTTCACCAGCCTGTTGTGTCACTCTTTCCTCAAGCAATAATGGAATGCGTATATTTTTCTGTTTCAAGCGTGGGTTGCCTTGTGCTCTTTTTTCACAAAAAACTTTAGAAAACCGTAGTAGAAAGCGTAGCGAATTTCTTAAGAACTGCGTACTGCCCCAAGAACATTTTACACAGGAAAATTTCTTAGCCATTTCTTGTACGTCATGTTATATGGAGTTTTTGCTTTTCTTGAGAGCTGCATACTGGGCTTTATGTATTTCATGAATACTTTAAACAAATATATATATATTGCACAAAATACCTCGCGAAATTGCAAAATCTCAGTTGGGGTTTGTGTATAAATCGCATTCAACTAATCACATGTTTCATAGCAAATGCCAACAGGGTTGCTTATGTAGCTGAAGGGAAATTTTAACCGAGTTGAGCATTTTTTTCACGCTCGCTTACAAAAAAATGCCACTAATATGCTTTCGAGGCTGCTGAATATACTAGGAGAGTTATTTTTTCGATCCGGCTCTTATTTCTTTAGATAATAGGAATAAATTATAAAAAGAACAAAAAAAACCCGAAGTTGCACTTTTAAAGTAGATTATTTCTTAGAAAAAATTTATTTGATTTTATGTCAATGATGATGTGTATAGCCATAACCTTAGCAGACAAAATGAGTAATCGCAGAGGAGTTAACGTTTATTACTTCTCGAGATATCAGAAAATTATTGAACCTGAATTTAGATGCGCGGCTGTAAAAAATAAAAAAAATAAAAATTTTTTCTAAGAAATTATCAAATTTTAAAACGCAATTTCGGGGTTTTTCTGGTTCTTTTTGGTTATTTCTAGTATATTCAGCAGCTTCGAAAGCATATTATAAGATCTTACAAAACTTAAAATTTCAGAGGAATTTCGCGTGCGCACGGATTGAAGGACGAGTAATTTTAAGCAAAATAAAAATGCACTTGAGCGACCTCTAAATTTAATTTTTTTTTAATTAAGTTATGTATTTTCATTTTTTAGCAAAAGGAACACAAATTTGCGTGAGCACTGAATAAAAAAAAAAAAGGATTTCCTGGACCACTCTAATGTATATACATATGTCAATATTGTGGTTTTATAGAGGCTAATGGCATCTTCTTCTTCTAATGAACAATGTTAATTTCTCATTACCCTCTACCCACAAATATGAAGGAGAGGGAAATGAAGAGGCAACATTTTTTGTGGAAAAAAAACGCCAGGAGCTAAGGGGAATTACTATTTTGTACAAATTTAACTACCTTTCAAATATTCAAAGCTCAACGTGGTATAGTTTTCAAATATAGCTGGCTGACCAGAACGCAGTACTACAGCCACAAGCTATAGGGGTTGATATAGTACTAATGAGTATACGCCCTGCAGGGAAACCCCGAACTGGTGCATCAAATTTCTAGTTCAGTACTAGATATTTATCGCCAAAAACGAACCAGTCCCATAGTAACTAGATCCGCACCAGTACAAAAGCAGCGAAATGTGGTACTTTTACAAAATTATTTTATTTTACTTTTTAAAACTACATATCGCCTAGCTAAAAGTGAAAAGTCGCTTAGTCCTCTTTTTCCATATCTATATCTGAGGCGACGATTTTAGAACTGGTTCGGAACTGTAGAAAAAAGGGTACATAACGAACTAGTTATCATCTGTCGAATTTAGAACTAGTTCGGAACTATCCAAAAAGGGATGCAGCGGGGCACCAGTCCATC
>JAPVRG010229726.1:0-11132 GCA_029783565.1 Rhagoletis cerasi | reverse complement strand
TGCCCTTTCCAAAAATATATAATTTGTGCAGACAAATTTCCAGTTTCATAATTCCAAAAATTTTTTTACATCGTTTTCATCCACTGAAACCCAAATGAAAGTGAAATTGCAGCCGTCACCGGCAGGGAAGACACATGAAATTCCTGTATTCTGACCTCAAAATGCGACTAAGGTGCTACACAAAACTTTTAATTTCTTATTGCTTCTCTTACATCGCTTATTTTCTTTTTCAGTGGCATCGAAAATATTACATAACAAGCGAGTTGCAGATGGCAGTTGGCAGACTGCAGACTGCAGACTGCAGAAAGTAGATTCGTAATTGGCTAAACAACACGTGCAGACCTTTTTCACGCACACACTGCTGGCATTTATTGCAAAAAACGTGTAGGAAACGCAACTTGCAAAAGTGGGTCAACTTGTTTTTTACAAGAAGTAAGGAGAGTAGCAAAGTAAATAGTTGGTATGGGACAGAAAATCCCCAACTTGCCAGACAGATCAGGCGACTGTAAATCGCTAATGCAGTTAAATGGTAAACGCCTTAAGGCAATTTGATTTGTGAGCAACTGTGTCATGTTGCCAACAGGAGCAGCAGCAGATTACTAAGATAGCAACAACAGTTGCAGAAGCAATGACGCAGGAAGCTGTTGCAACTGAAACATACATAATAAAACTCTTCGATAGCTTATGGAGTAAAAAAGCAGGCACCAAGTCAAAATCAACTTCAGGCGAGTGACGTATACCAATTGCTGGCGACAGGAAGTTGACGCAATATGAGTTCGCCAGCAAGCTAAGAGCTGTGCCACAGTGACAGGGAAAAATTGTAACGCCAAGAGCAGTGACAAAGCGAGATAAGCGCCAGCAAGTGTAGTGACTCAAAGGAAGCGACAAAGCTGTATGCAATTGCAGAGGTGAAGCAGGAAGGAGCAGGATAAAAGTAAATAAAATAACGGAAATATTTGTGCCGGTTGTTGTCGGTAACTGTATGCAGTAAGAAATTACTATAAAAAATAGAATGTGATTCAAGTCAGACTAATTGTATGTGCTGCAAAAACCCACTGTGTTAAAAGCTGCTGGCAAGCAAACAGCTGTTCGAACAGACTTGCGAGGTTTACAAGATAGAATTTCCTGTATTTGGTGGAAGTAAATAATAAGATATTTAATTTAATTAAAAAAAATTCCATATGGAACAAAGCAAGCCTACAATTCGTTACTGTTGGAGTGGCTTGGTGAGCTCTGTGTTAGGGAGGTGATCGTCGGGCAGCTTCTACTGAAATTGTCTTTCAATAGTAGAATTCCTGGATATCGAGGAACCTTGAACTACATCATGCACTGATTAGTGCCGACAGCGCTGACGGATCTCGGCGTCGACTCCCGAATGGTGGCACAGGCTAACCTAGCCTCCACCCCCACAAGGTGGAGTCCTACATATCTCCTACCCTATGGGTCTTAGCAGAAAACCAACTGCTTAGAGGCGTGGAGGAGCAAGGGGCTGCAAATTCATTGCGTGTTGACGATCTTGAAATAGTCGCTAGTGGAATATTTCCGCGAATACTGTGCGATGTTATGTAAGTAAAACTAAGGAGGGTGGAAAATTGGGCCAGCGAAAACGGGCCAGGATTAAACCCAAGCTGAACGGAACATGTACTAAGTGCAGAAAATGTGCTATATAAGTCACAAAAATTTATATAAATAAGCGGAGAATGTTTTTTTTTTGTTTCTTCAGAAGCTCTTAATTACTTTTAGACAAAATTAAGTAACATCACATAAAACAGTAAAACTATTAATTTAAATTTATATTTATATAAAGATTTTTGGCTCTCCTAGAATATTTGGAAAAGTGGACTCAGAATCTTTGCATTCTAAGCCGACGATATAAAAAAAAAACAAAAATACAATCTCAAAAATAAAAATTTAATTTTTGATTTTAAGTTGAATAAACTCCACAATTTTAAGATCTATTTTCACTATCGGTTTCACGAAAGCAATTTAAGTGAAAAATAATTTTTTTTTCTGTCATTTTTCATATCTAGGGTTCACTTTATGAATTTCTTATAGTAATCCTTTATTGTTTTTGATATATTTTACTGCCACTAGCTACTAAACACGAAAGTGCTACATAAAATTGCTTAAACAGGAGGCATTGAGTCAGCTGTGAAATAATGCAATCTAATTTTCAAACGACTTAATAAATGTTCCGGCGAAAGACAAGCTGCACGCTATAAAAATATTGCAACACCCTAACTAGTGCACTAATTTAAGTATTTATTGAATAAAGAAACAACAAATGAAACGCTGGATTTAAGGCACAAACTTACCGCCGTCAACCTGTTAACATAACTCGCTACTTTACCCAATTTAAATGTTCGCTTTTCCAAGCAAGTAAGCTCAATAAAATTTAAATTAGTTTGTTGGCAATAGCAATTTGCCAACATGCTACAAGTCAAGTCACTTTGCCAACAATAAGTGCAAACATATGCTTACACATACACTCACACACACACTTGCAGCAACAATTAAAAGAATTATTACATATTTAAAGAGACCACTAATGAAGCTTACAAACAAAACATAACAATAAAATTAGTTATGGAAAAGACAGAGTTTTTTTTGCCAAAATGAAAATTGGCACTAAATTGATTGTTACAAATTTAGTTGCATTGCACAGTCCATTGCAGGCGTTAATTCTTCACGTTAGAGGTTTGTAGTGCCTCTCCAATTGTAGAGAAGTGTCTACTTATGTAAAAATAATTGAGTGGTAAATCACATGTGTACATATAAAAGTATATACTTCTATGTATAACTCTATGCTGCATTATTTTTCAACTCGGACACAAAACACTTTGGAGCAGCCATTTTAGGGCCTCAGCCAAACTGTGCCCAATGTTAGTATCTATACGTAATAGCTAAACATTAAAATAATTTTTATTAACTTCATCACATTTTATTTTTTTTTTGCAGTGGGTTAAAATTTTAGCTTTTTTCAAAAATAATTCTTGTTTTCTACATTATTATCATTTAACCTAATCCTATCACCCTCATTATTTTAGTGGGACTCTGCGAAGATGAGGGAAACCTACAGCGCAAACATCGCGTGTCCTATGTCCTCCAGTAGTAACCTCACCATCGAGAGAACAGCGTTTGTTGAGATTGGTATGAATGGAAAAATTACCGGATTGACAAACTTTATCAGAGCACAACCCACTAAAGCCACCCACCAAGTCAGTCTAAATTACCGATTGTCACCTGGCCACCTCACCGATCAAGCAGGATTAGACGAACGTTATGAAGGTTCAAGGAGAATTTTATTGAAGGCGTAGGTCGCTTAGAGTAAAAGCGGTGGATGAAATTGGAGTCTGTACTCGATTCTTTGCTGTGATAGCAAATGATTGGAAGATTAAAAAATTCATGATAAACAATAAACAATTCATGAGATTGAAAATTAAAAGCGTGGGGCGCATGTAATAGACCTGAATTGATATGAAAAGTAATATATGTATGTATAAGGGTATATGAATATCAATCGCTTAAAATCGATCTCAAATTTGTACTTACGCCGTAGAAATTTTTGGTCTATGTTATGTAGTTTGACTATTGTCAATTAAATGTAATGCTTTGTATTGCATTGTTTATCATGACTTTTACTAAAATTTCAAAATCAAAAGTTATCAAAACAAATTCTATGGGACTGAGAAAAATTATTTTCCACTTTTTAGTCCATTTATAAAAGCGTTGTATATTAAAACGTTTATTTATTTTATTTATTGTAATATATGCTGGCTATGTAAGCAGACACATTTTTGCGAAAAATGGTCTTGCTAGGTGGCGCCAGTGGCAAGATATTTTGAAAAACCGTATTTATGGTCTGATTTGGCTAAATTTTGGCACATATAGTTGAAACATCGTAAGTCATAGTTTTCCAAAAGTTGACCCGCTACGTGGTGCTGAAGTCAAAATAAAAAGTATATTCTACATTAAAATCATGTTTTTTTTGCGTTAAAAATTCGTTTAAAAGCAATATTAACAAAAATATAACGATGGAAAAAATGTCGCGTGCGACAGTGATTAAAATTAAATAAAAAAAGTAGAAATTATTTTTGGGTCAAATCAAAACCAGATTTTAGAGACATCAATGCACAACATTCTGAAATTAGGCCAGTTGAAACATTGCGCAGGTTTCGCTGAAATCGGCGTTTTAATTGTTGGCCGCGAAAACCACTTCTGTCTTTGCCGCTTGCGAATGCTTTGGTTTTTTGCAGTTATCTTGAAAACGAAACGTTGACCAAAATCAACTTTAGCACCAATTACAGGGCTAATTGAGAGCTATAAGTTAATTCTATTGTCAAAATAAAAAAAACGTTTTAGATTATGGATTTTTTCAGTTTGAATGTGTAGGATGGTCACGTTCGACATGATGGAAACACCCTTATGTAAATGAAGGAAGAAATAAAGGAAAAGATAAAAAATAAGAATAAAGATTAGATAAAGAGAGAGAAGAAGATAAAATCAAATATTTAATATGATGGCAAAGGAGGTTATGAATATGTAGATGCAGAAAAGAATGAAGATAAAGACTAGGATGAAGCTAAAGGAAAAGGTAGAGATAAAGATAAAGATGAAAATATAAATATAAAGATAAACCTAAAGATCAAAATAAAGATGAAAAAACGAGACAAAGGTGGAAATAGAGAAAGTGATAGAGATAAAGATAAGAGGCAGATAAAAGGAACTGAATAAGTTGTGTTATGCTATGTTATGATGCGTTATGTTATATTATGTTATGTTATGTCATGTCATGTTATTTTATGCTATGCTAGGTTATGTTATGTTATGTTATGTTATGTTCTATTGTGTTTTGTCATGTTATGTACGTTGGTTAACGCATTTCACCTCAACTCACCACAGCTCACGTTAAATCACCTCACATCATTTCAACTCACTTTCCCTTAGCTTAACTGAACTCACCTCAACTCATCGCACCTCGGCTTCAAAAGTTTCTCTATCTGAGCTCACCACACCTAAATGCAACACACCTTAACTCCCCACACCTAAGTCCACCACTACTTAACTCACCACATTCAAACTCACCGCAATTTAATTCACCACACCTCAACTCACCACAGCTAAATTCACCACACTCGATTTCACCACATGACATGATATCACTTGATATGGCATCAATGACAACATCATTTGGCATAGCGTGACGTCACAATTGCATTACCTCATATTTCGCCACAATTAGGCTTGAGGTACAATAGGCCACAACTTCGCTCATCTAGTACGTAAAAAAAAAATAAAATAAAATAAAACTAAAAAAAAATAAAATAAAATAAAATCAATTAAAATGAAATGAAGTGAAATGATATAAAATAAATTGAAATAAAATAAAATATAATAAAGTAAGTAGTCTATATACCTATTCCTGAAAGGTATTTTTCTGTTACCAAACGATATCTCCCTTAATATTTTATCAAATTCAATGACTGAAACCTCATTTTGAAGAGAATAATGTACGTGCGAAAAATAGTCACGATGTTAAAGTTTGATTATTTCTTAAAAAGAAGGGCTTTTAAAAAGGTAAAAGCACTGTATCCGGTCAGTCCAGCTCCATATCTTCCACAATACTCCATAAAATTTAGTAAGTGAAACACCGCTTTGAAGGCCAGTTACGCCGCTTTAGGTAAAATATACAAACCTCGAAATAGGGTTGCCGCCTGTCTAAAATTTGAGTGAATTAAATATATATCAAGTAAAATATTGCAACGCGTTTAGGAGTAGTAATTTTGAAGAGGGTTGCCAAATCTCTAGAATCTTTAATCTCTAAATATATCAAAAAAAGTTGGCAAAAATAAAAAATTCCGCAAAAATGTATTTTCTATAGATTCTTAAGAGGAATTTTTTGATTTTTTTTTTTAATTTTGAACGTAATATTAAATTTGAAATGTTTGTCAAGTTCAAAATTGTATCAATGCTCAAAACTTATGTAGGTAAGGTTGTAAATCCTTCGCGGTTCCATTTACAGTTTCAGAATAAGGTGGAATTTTAGTCAAAAATACAAAACATGGCATAGTTCGATTATGCCGCCGACCAGAAGATGAAACATTGGCTCATGCAGTCGCAATTCATAAATATTGGCGAATATCCGTGCAAATCAAAACCCGCAGCAACGGGTCCAAATTAATGAACAGCTTCGAGTGTATGCGTCGCGATTTCATAGAGGACGAACTAAGGAGGACCAAGAATCACACGCAGCTGCTTAACAACTGGGACTAAAGCACAATCGCGATATGCATCGTCAAGTGAGAAGAAGTGCCGGAAATGTTGGATCACATCGACCCGCTGCACCATTGAGTATAACGAACTCCAGTTTGTTGCGATAAGCCCAATAGAAGTTATTTGTCAATATATCAATGCTTTAAATTTTTGTTCGGATTGATTGTGCAGAGTCAAATTAACGTTAAATTAACCACAAGAACCATTGCGCTCCCTGCTTTCCGGCGGCTGACCAGAATAAAAACAATTCTTTATGAATGCCCACAAATACAATGATTAGACTGTGAAATGATTTCATCTCAAATAAGTCTATGTATAGTGGACGATACTCACCCGTTTTTAACTTGCCACCAACTATGCTATACAGATTCACTATCGAACCGGATCACTGTTGCAAGCAGTGAATTAAGCGGAAAAAGTTCTTCAAATTTATTTCATTGTGCGATTAACCGGGTGTAAAACGATGGCACTGGAGGATAATTCAATAAAAAATTATTTTTTGCCATACGAAGTTCGCCGGGTCCGCTAGTATAACTTAAAATATAAAAAAAAATAAATAAAAAAAATAAAAAAACACAAATAAAATAAAGCGAACCAAAATAAACACGAATATAATTTAATCCTATATAAGGATGCTGACCGTTGTGGTGGTTGAATTTCAACCACTGGGCGAACTCTAGTATTTATAAATCAGTAAGAAACACTTTTGCTATATTTATTTTGCATGTTACAGATCTTCGCCTTTTTTACTCTTTGTAACTCTCCTTTAAGCAACAGATAGTCTCAGATCCAACTGGCGTTACTCGTAGTGGCAGCTATAAAGCTCGAGTGCGACTTGGCCAACGGCAATCGGCATACATAGTTCCTGCTGCAATATGTAATCTACACAGAGGTGGATTAAAAAGTAAATATTTGCCAGTTTAACCAACAATATTTACAGATATGCATTCATTTATGTGAATACATACATACATCTGTAGTTACGTATGAAGGCACTGCAATTCACATAAGCAGTTGAAACTAGGACAAAACTAATAGCGGCGGCACGTTTGGTAAATATACATAAATTTAGTTACATATGCATGTTTATGCTTTGGCCATACTTTGATCATGCTTGACGTCGATAATTTTGGTCTAATTAAAATAGCTAAAAAATTTAGAATTATATTTTTAAAACGTTCTAAGATTAAAGATGGTTCCGAGCGAGGAAACATTTTGACTGCCATTCACCTGGGAGTGGCTAGAAGTGATTATTTTGCGCACGCAGCTCATGACGTCCGGATATTTATATCCACGTATCCTCTGGGTAGCGACCAAACACCCATATGGAAGCGAGCTAAAGTTGAAAGAAGGCGAAAAAACCCACGTGAGCTGGGTTTGGGTACCGCCACGTTAAGACCTCGGATGATACCCCCTTCTTTTGATGACCACCACGGCGAATGTATAAAGGACTATGATTTGAGGGTATGCACCTGGAATATCCGGACCCTTAAACAAACAAGAAATGCGACGGACGGGGCAAGGCAAGGAAAGTGTGGGGCCTTGCGGCGTCTACTACAGCTGCCACAATCCGAATCAAAGCGAGATTCGTCAATCGCCCTGACGGAAGAAAAGTACGCGGCACTCAGGGATCTCTTCTATGAGCGCTGCCCCCGTCACGATATCAAAATCGTGCTTGGCGATTTCAATGCCAAGGCGGGAAATTTAGCATCTAAGACGAAACGCCCGACAACGAACTGAGGCTGATCGACTTCACCGGGGCTCGAAGGATGGTAGTATGCAGTAATAGGTTCCAGCATAAAAATATCCATTAAGATACATGGCTGTCTCCAGATCGAAAAAAGAGAAACCAAATCGATCATGTTGAAATAGACCGAAGGTATGCTTCCAGTGTTTTAGACGTACGTACATTCTGAGGGCATAACAGCAACTCGGACTACTATCTTGTTGCAGCCAAGATACGCACCTGACTCTGTGCAGCAAAAAATGTGCGTCCAACAATATATGCGAGCAGTGGACAAGGTGTATTAAACAAGGTGTAATTGACAACTCAGGAAGGCTCTCTTTTAAGGTACTATTATGCCAAAAAATATAAACAAGAGATTGAAAATTCATGAAAATTTTTTTCAATTTGATATGGTCAGATGAGCGGCATCTGTAGTGTATTGGTAAGCAGTGCGCGCTTACACTCTGCAGGGCCTGGGTTCAAGCCCTGGCCAAAGCAACATCGCAAAAAATGTAGGAAAAATTTTTTTTCTTAACAGCGGTCGCCACTCGGCAGGCATTGGCAAACCTCCGAGTGTATTTCTGCCATGAAAAAGCTTCTCATAAAAATACAATCGCCATTCGGAGTCGGGGTAAAACTGTAGGTCCCTCCTCCTTTGAGTGACAACATCAAGGCGCACGCCACAAATCGGAGGAGAAGCTCGGCCAAACACTAACGTATGTGTAAGAGCCAATCTATTATTATTATTATGGTCAGATGAGCGCATGCCCGACGACTGGAATTTAAGTGTGCTCTGCCCAATCGACAAGAAAGGCAACCCCGCCATACGCGCCAACTACCACGGGATCAGTCTTCTTAGACTGAAGCATGGACAATGAAAACATCTGGCATCAGTTGGCACAGAAAAGAAACGCCTGGCGTGCTTTGTTGGACTCGGCCAAAATCGCTTAGGCTCCAATCAGGGAAAAGAAGTATATACATACATATATAAATACATGCAATTGTGAGTGGCGATGGCGGGCGGTAGCTTGCCGTAAGCCACCTCAATGGAGCATATATGTTCACGGGGACTTTGTTTTGCCACATGCTGTGCAAACAAATGCCCACCCATAATGCATATACGTGAACGGACAACGTCAAATTTTCGGCAGCAATTCCCAAATTTAATTTTTTCACAGAAGAGAGCAAATATAGGAGTATGTATACATGTCAGCTTGTTTGTATGGGAGTACTTGGTTATGTAAGCAAATAACTATAATTCTAATAAATTCCTATGCCAAAATATGCCATAACTTTTTGCGGTACCAAAATTTTTTGCGATTTGCTAGTATTTTCATGAATGTATGTATTTACATGCATTATTTTATTTGTGCAAATTTCTTGCCGCCAAACATTTTGTGATGGATAAGTTAAAGTGTAACAAGGCTGCAGGCCGTTGCCACCGCCACCACCATTGCTGTTGTTGATGATTGGCTTTTTATTATTCCATATTATGCAACACTTGTAGACCTTTCACTTATGTATGTATGTTGAGTAACCTATTTTGCGGTTCGCAAGCTACTAATACAAATTGCTTTAGCGTAGGTAACGCATTAAAATATGTGCTGAGGCGATAATTACAAAGGCCGATATGTCCAGCGCGCAGGGTTTGAATGTGTGGGCATGCGTGAGGCAAGTTTGTCGCTTAAGTATTTTTATTATTTCACGATTGACACTTTCATTCAAAAGGTTTGGCTGATATGTTGAGGGGAATTTTGCAAGGCACATGACATGTGAATGATGTATGCATGTAATTCACGCGTAATGTAATGTACTAAAGTGTGTTCACCACCAAGGTGTGTTCACCACCAAAACTGCGACATTATGGGAAACTTAGAACTTACCCAAAAAGATTTCAATATTTTGAAATTCAAATACTATGAGGAGACCGTGACCCTAGCTTCACGTATGAGAAATTTCATTTTAATTTGATTTATAGTTTAGTCAAAAATGGCAACCGAGTTAGAAGTGAGACAAATTATTTTGCTATAAATCGATACAAAGAACGTCTGGCAGTTACAATAAAATCTGGGTTCGGAGGTGAGCATGGCCAAAGTGCCCGGAAGGTCCTCAAGGCGTTTTCTCAAGATCCGAAGGTTTCGTCGCGTTCTGTTGCAAAATCCGTACGTAAATCGCAGTCTTTCGTACAAAAAGTAAAGCGACAAGCTTCACTGAGAAGTTTAAAAGCTCAAACAACGCAAGATCGAGACGCAAAACAAAATATTACAGCGAAATCCCGCAACCGGAAGTTGTATGAATCCCAAATTACAAAATACAAATGCATTGTTATGGACGACGAAACCTACTGCTTTCAAAATTTCAAATATATTGCAGGTCAAGATTTTTATACTGCTACCAATCGTCAAGATGCTCCTGAAAGCTGTAAGTTGAAAATGAAGTCCATGTTTCCAAAATTATACATGGTTTGGCAAGCCATTTGCTACTGTGGCCGTAAAAGCATCCCTTTTATCTTATCCGGGACAATGAACGCTCAAGTTTATCGGGATGAGTGCCTTAAAAAGCATCTTCTGCCGTTTGTTAACAGACATGGTAGTAGACCACTGTTCTGGCCGGACCTGGTAAGTTGTCACTATGCCAAGGGCACATTGCAGTGGAATAATGCAAATAACATCAATTTTGTATCTCGCGACTGCAATCCAGGGCTGCAAACCGGTTTTGAACCGAACCGGTTTTTGAACCGAACCGCCGGTTTTTTCGAGCTTTGAACCGAACCACGAACCGAACCGTTTTTATTTTCAAATGCCAAAACCGAACCGAAAACCACTCTAAAAAAGGGTTCGGTTCGGTTCAAAATGAAAATCTACTACAGCATTTTTCAAGTTTTGTAATGCACAACTTTGTCCAAAAATGTAACCTTTTGGTACAACTGTTAACCTTTTTTTTAATTGCAACAAACCCTAAACCAAGAGTTTAGGTGTCAATTCGAAGTTCTGAATATTCATTACTTCTCACCAAAACTTTAAAAAAATTTATAATTTTTTTTTTAATTTCGCCTTGTGTATTAGAAAAAAATATACATTTGGTTTCACGTCTTCAAGTACGGATATCAGTTCAATATCAAAAGTACCTTGAA
>JAPVRG010229718.1:0-12380 GCA_029783565.1 Rhagoletis cerasi | reverse complement strand
ATATATGGTGTGTGTGTGATTCTTTTATTCCTATTAGTTTTTTTCCGGAGCTCTTAGCAGATGTGCAAGAGAGTTAACTTTATCAAATACTAAAAATAATCTTACCTCAAAATATAAGAGAGAGCTTCGAGTACTGCCTGACTATTGCTAATAATTAGATTGCTTTCTTCTTTAGAGCCGTTTTTCTTCCATCTCAGACTGCTCGCGTGGACATGCTCCTCTATAATAGAAATACTTCAGTGGGAAAATTCTGTAACGAGTTAAAGACACTTTTCGAATCGCCAACGCAGACGTGGCAATATTTTCAACTTTTCCACGCAATTCGCTGTCAAATTGGAAACGAGAAATTTTATTGCTACGTGTGAACAGCGTTTGCGGAAATCAGTTTCGGAAATAAAAGTTGAAAGGTTTGACTGCGACTGAAACAGAACAAACATTTTAACATTCTTATTTTAGTTTTTAATTAACTTTCAGGAGACTTCAACAAGCACTGGATCAAAAAGTTCGTTAGGTTAGGATTTGAGAAAATTGAATGTGGCTTAAAAAGTACTTAAGTTTAGCATTAAAAAAATGTAAATTTTGTACATATTTCAATCAACTTTCACAATGTTAATGCAGTTATTTGCAGCTGGTGCAGATATAAGCGATAGTTTTGTTTGCCCACAAATAAAGAGTTTGCATGAAACGCATTAAGAGAAAAGGTTTATTAGTTACACATAATTCCTGAACTTTGCCGTGACCAACACTGTGCGGATGATTTTATAACAGCAAATCAACGCAGTATTGCACATCACATAAGGCTGATTCACATACAACTTTCTTCGCTTTGCTTGACAGTTCTTTGCTTTGACATATAAGATCGATGTAGGCATATGCATGAGTATGCTCACATAAAAAACGTTTGAAGCAAAGCAAATCAAAACGAAGCAAACCCTTGGGCAACATTCATCTTTTTTACGCTTTGACTATCAGCTGACATTATTTTTGTATTTATTTTTTTACTTTCATAGCACAAATCAGACAGAAAGGTAAATATGATGTTGTGACATTATATATTGTATGTAAGCGTTTATATTGATTTTTTCAGAAATAAAACAATGGAAGAAAAGTTCATGGAGCGCAGAAAGTCAAAGTGTTCATTGTGGCATCCGCTCTCTTTGCTTCGCTTTGTTCTCAAAGTTGAAACTGTCAAGCAAAGCGCGCCGCTCCAGTATGTTTTTAGCCTTATACACTTAAAAAAATTATCGAGTTCCAGGTATACACTTATGGATGTTTATAAAAAACACGAAAACCTATAAATTTTATTATAAATTTAATTTATGGCTTTTCTAACTAATGTTTAATTCCAGCCTTAATTTTATGATAGCATTGTCACCCTGGGTTCAAGCCCTAGTCAGAGCAACGTCGAAAAAAAAATTTAGAAAAAAGGTTTTTTCTTAACAGCGGTCACCCCTCGGCAGGCAATGGCAAACCTCCGAGGGTACTTCTGCCATGAAAAAGCTTCTCACAAAAATACAATCGCCGTTCGGAGTCGGCGTTAAACTGTAGGTCCCTCCCCTTTGTGTGGCAACATCAAGGCGCACGCCACAAATCGGAGGAGAAGCTCGGCCAAACACTAACATATGTGTAAGCGCCAATCTATTATTATTATTATTATTATTGTCACCCTCTGCCGTTTATCTATTCGTTCACTCTAACACAGAAGCAACCGCAAAGACTGCAAAGATTTGTTGTCTCTGTCATGTGTCATTATGTTGCCAATTAACAACAAAGCAGAATAATCGGAAACAGAAGCAGCGAAAAGGTTGGAACAATTATTGACAGAACATCGGGCTTCAGAAAGAAAAATGTAATAAAAAACTCAAATTGCTTAAATAATATTAACAAAAAAGACATAAACTATTTGGTGTTCAATGAATTCCAAAATTTTGGCTTTCCACAAACACAAAAGTGCTTAATTGAGGCTGTGAAAAATTGCAAAACAAGCGACGATCCGATCTTCGGTAAGAAGAGGAAGAATAATTGGAAACAGCAGCTGCGGCTCATCGTTGTGTGAAGGCGACAGCCCGCGCCTACATTGCTTTGAGCGGCGCGACGCTGGCTAACAATTCTGTTTTCTATCGTATGCCTTGTGCCGAAAAATTTCTTATTTGGAAAAAACTATTTTTACATCATTTCTAGTTACTGGAAACTCAAAAATACATTCGAAAATCGGTAAGGTGCTTAAAATTCGGATTCAAAGAGGTTATTTGGATACTTATTGGAACAAAATGGTGCGTCGACGTGCCACCAAAGCTGGCGCGCTTACTGGTGATGGAGGGCGAGGCGCTGCCAGTCATTTGCCAGAAAATGGGGAACCTAAGAACACAGTTGGATGCGCCCATCTGGATGAACAATATTTTGCCAGTCCGAAACGTAAAGATTGTAAAATTGGAAACTGCATGCCAGAAATGTTGCTTAGTCGGGAACAGAAGGCCGAGAAAGAAACGAAAGCACACGGAAAAACAAAATCGTCGTCATCAGCTACAGTCAAAGCAAAAAGCGAAAGAGGCAGTATTGCAGGCCGCACCATTGGTATGTACTCGTACACGCTATCAATAAACCGCGCGCTTTTTTGGTTTATTATTATATAAGTTGCGACACTCTTTAATATAAAACCTAACACAAAACCGCTTATTTCTTTTATTTTTTTCTTACAGGTGTTCCTTTAGCAACGCGTTCTCAAACACGTACTATAGAAAATTTCTTCAAAGCTAAAATTACTGCCAGTAATGAAAAAGTGAAGGAGAACGACGAGACAAAGGTTGAAGCTCTAACTTCTGGGTCAGATAAAGGGTATTCGTACGAAGACTTGCCTCACTATAATATTAATGCTCAGCCACCGACTCCAGACACGCCATGCGAACTTGATGAAGACACAAATGACACTGAATTAACAGAGGAAACTGTCTTCGGTGGTGACTTTGTTACCCATCGTTCGCAATTACGCGATAGTCACTCATCTACGGGCAGTGCTTGTACAAATAACAGCAATACAGAAAATATTTTTCTACAGGAACCTGTGCTGACATTAAATGTCGAAAAAACATCCAATCAAGCTACATCCATCAAGATCAATACGTCATTGGAAGTTGAGCCGGTATTTTCTTCGCAGCCAATATTCACATCTCTACTGAATGGCCGCTTTAATCAAATCGTTACGCTCAATATTCAAAAGAATTCACCGAATAAACTTGAACAATTTTCTTGTGAATCACAAAATATGGCCGAACTTGCCTGTCAGCAAAATGATGTGGTAGAAGGGTTGCTGCCAGGACAGGACAATAACATTGAAAACGATGATGACAATGACAGCAGCTCGTGCGATAGTGGCGTTGTCTTCACTACCTCGCTCAAAATAGATGCACTGCGTGCGGAAGAGAACGATAACACCAATGGTTTGGCGGCTGGAGGACAGGGACGTCGAAGGAAACCGGCTACACCACATCGCATCGTCTGTCCATCACCAATCAAGACTATGCCTCACGTGATCTCACCTATGCATGCTGCCATTGCGACCGGCAGAATCTCATCCCCATCTGGGCGCAAAATTCATAAAGAGCATTTATCGCCACGTAAATCACCACGAAAAATTACAAATGTTCACTCGAAAACACGCCGAAGACTGAATCAGCAAAATGAGTTTATTGCATTCAACGCCGCAGACGTTTCAAATAAACCGCTAAGTGATGGGTATATAGTTCCAATGGTGAGTTTTCAAATTGAAAAACAGTAACTTCATTTTAAATTAAAAAAAAAAATTTTCATGGTAATCACATAAAAAATGCACAATCAATGCATATATCGTTACCTTAATATAGAAAGGCCCTAACTTACAAAATCCCTAACTCAAATACAGTTTGAAAGTTTAATAAAAAGTAGAATTCTCCAGTTCACAATTTCGTCGAAACGCTAATTTTTTTTAAACACAATATTCAATCTATTGCTGTAGTATGTATTTGTTTTTCCTATGCTATTTGATGGATTGTGAGTTATCTGACCGCATTTGGGTGAATCTGAATTCCAGATAAAAATGAGTTAGGGCATTTCTATGTTAAGGTAGCGATATAGAGTTTGTATATAAAACGTAAAGTAGCTATACTCAAAAGAACGTTAACTACCAATAATTGGTTTAGTGTTTATGATTGCTAAATAAGTTAGAGAAGAGTTACAATCACGACAAACATTCCTCGGTAATTTCTGCACATAACCTAAGAAAAACAAAAATTTTTTTTGACCTCTAGCGAACAAGTCATACGTTGGTACTGGCGCATGATACGTGGTGCTGTCGTATATCCGAGCATTCTCGATACTTAAGTTTTCAGCATTAAGCAGTACGTATGTTGAAGGAACCTGTTTAAAAAACTTTACGGCTGAGATTAATAGCTCACATCATTCGCCAAAATCTAACATCATTCGTTAGCGCAGATATAATTTTCATTTAAAATCCTTTAAAAATAGTTTTTGTATTGTTAACATGCTTTTCAACTTCACACCTAGGTGGACAACATTGTTGCTGAGGATAAGCACCATGAAGTTGTTAATAGTGGGAATCTTGAAGCAGTCATCCATACTCACTCCCTCAAGTGTACTTCGATTAACGAGAATATGAAACAACCACAAAAATCGATGGCTTCCAAAAGTCACGTAGTTAAGACGAAATTGCAAAATGGCTTGCCACTGGCCACAACAAACAATAATCGCGATCTGAAAGAATTTTTTCCCGTTCGTCGTAGTGTGCGTAAAACAAAAACTGCCGTAAAAGAGGAAATGATGCGAACTCTAGAAAAGGCTATAATAGAAGAGCAGGCCGATGGACTTAAGGTGGCGCACTTTGAAGGCAAAGGGCGCGGGATCATAGCAGATCGACACTTTCAACGCGGTGAATTTGTTGTAGAGTACATAGGCGATCTCATATCGATGACGGAGGCAAGCGAACGCGAGATGCGTTACGCTTTGGACGAAAATGCAGGCTGTTATATGTACTATTTCAAGCACAAAAATCAGCAGTATTGCATCGATGCAACCGAGGATACCGGAAAGTTGGGACGTCTGGTTAATCATTCGCGAAATGGCAATCTTGTTACAAAAGTAGTAGTAGTTAAGCAACGTCCGCACCTAATACTATTAGCGAAAGATGACATTGAGCCTGGCGAGGAGTTGACCTACGACTATGGTGATCGCTCGAAGGAGTCACTATTGCATCATCCTTGGCTAGCATTTTAGAAACTCAGCAGGGGTTTAGGAAGGCTAAACTACATTTAGCATGACACGTGCAAGCAAATCATATGCTCAACCATGAAAATCGCATAGAAGAGCAATTATCTGTTAAAATGCTACTTAAACTTAAAAGAAATGACTTCGTTCGTGGGTTTGTTTGGCTCAAAAGCAGTATAGCTGCACAAGTAAATTATTATTACAAAGGAAGGGTTCTAATGATAAATGCCTATGATTACAAAAACCGGATAACTTATAATAAAAACAATAATAGAAATTTAATAATACTAACAGTTTGTACACTTATTTCGGTAACTGTTAATGCTTTATTAGTACTAAGTCCGGAAAAAGTGGACTCCGCACAGTGTTACGGGTTAATGTATTGATTTCAAAGGCATTTTTAAGAGCAATGAAAACTTTAAGCGTTGCATTGAAAGCGAAACATTGAATTATACTTTATGAAAATGAGACATTTCTGGAAACGAACAACATAAATATAATTTTTGCTTAACGGCTTAATAAGGTATTTATTTCACTATCGGCCTTTACCGTTACACTGTGCAACCCACATTTAATCTATCATTCTATAACATAACTGAATTGTGTTCAAAAAGCAATGTGCCGATGACGGTATTCGTGCCAGTTGCATACAATGACAAACTAAAGTTAGAAATTCCCCACAATTTTTGAGCAACATTCGAAATAATCTTTTAAATGTGCCACACACACTAGACTAAATTAGTTCAATTTAAAAAAAAAAACGAGAAATACCTTAGTTCAGTTGTATGAAGCACTCGTTTTGCGAACAAAAAGAAATGGCGCACTTTTGTCGCATACATTTATGTATAACGTACACACAGCATACCCCACACACAGACATGTTTTCAGAAACTTACTAAATCTATTTAAATATATTATGTTAGAAAGGCATATGGCATTGTTGTAATATTATTAAGTTTAATTTTCAAATTTGTATCTTTAATCATAAATGAACAAAAAAAATCATAAAACAATGCAATTACATACATGCGTATTACATACTCCTTTTATGACTAATAAAAATAACATATGAACACTTACACGTGAATGTAGTTAACAATTTACATATTTATATGTGGTCATAATGGCCGTAGGCATAACAATGAAATGAATATACATACATGCATACATATAAATATTGGTAATTTTGAAGGCACTATAAATTTTTCTTTAATCTAAGTTTAAAATAATACATACGTAAAGAATTACATTATTACATCGAATTGGTGTTAAACCCAACAGCAGAGCATAATACTTTAATGCGCATTTGCGTACTACATAATATATGTTTATATATAATAAATGCAGGTCCTTATATTATGTTTGCCACTATGCATTACTATATCTTTTACATGCAAACTAACTCATGAAACCACAAAATATCGAAAATATGATTTAGAAAAAAGAACACAAACGCAAATATGTATGGGAGTTACCCAACAAATCACTAGGTAACCAGTTAAAATTTTAAATGACATGACTTACATACATCAATCTTTAGGCGAAATGATGCTTAGTTCGTAAGTGTATTTTTGTTATTTTATTCGCAACACTGCTGTTACTTTTGAACAAAGGAAAAGAAAACTGTATCGTTTGAGCCTTTGTAAATAAAATGAATGAATAAAATAAATATTTGGCGCTCATATTTTTGCTAAATGTTTTGCCGAGCTTCTCAGCCAAATTTATGGTGTGCACGTCTTGGTGTTAAAACGAAAGACAAAGAGTTTAATGTGAAGCTTTTCTATGGCAGGAATACAGTTTGAAGTTTGTCATTGCCTGCCAAGACGTTGTTCGTACCAGGGATCTACCTGAGGGAGGTACTACCGAGTAGTAGTGAGTGTCTCTTACCACCCCTGGCTACAGAGGCCGCATAACGACACATAATAAATATTCTACAATCTATTTTCGTTCTTCATCTCCATTGGATGCTGGATGGGTTACTGAACGTCGAACTGTAAAAAATTCTTTGTCTTGGATAACAAACTTTGGGCTAACTCGTTACATGAACAGCACTTTTCGTGTTGCTTCTGACGATAATGCATTCTCTCTACATATTGTATGTACATATCGTACCTTTGCTGCAAAAAAAAAAATGTTTTTAGTTCAGTATACGAAATGACCGCCACCTCTTCTATGCTTCGTAAAAATCTTATAACTGTATCAACTAACAATAGCTCGTTAAAAGAAAATGTGTCTTCATTTCGTGAGCGTGTGTAAGCCTTAAAGCCGTTTTTCTCGAGTTTTTAACTTTTTGGATTATGACACTCTTGCAGCAAAGGTATCTACGAAATGTATCCCTAATTTCCTTTCTAGAGCACAAATAGACGGATTTAAGCTAAACTGATTATAATAATTTTATAATTTTATTTTTCGACTGGGCAGAAACCGCACACGAGAAAAAGGGCGATATTAAAAGATTCACTTGTTAAGAAGGAAAAGATCCGCGAGTCAATGTAGCTTTATTTTGTATAGAAAATACACAAGCGCGAAAATCAACTTCTAAACGAGCTGTAGTTGGTATTCGTTATAAACTTAAAGCCCTATGTAATTAATAGCCGCGTAAATTAAGCATTAAAAATAATTTACTTTTCTTTGCAAGTCTACTGGAATACTTAGAACAAGTAAATGAGGTTAGTTTGCTTTGATGCTCATGGTATGTTCTACTAATGGCCTCTATTTCTTTAAAATGGAGTTTTACTTAAAGCCGTAAAAGACATCTGTACAATTTAATATCCTCTTCAACATTTCGTCCTACATATATGTACATATGACAAGTCTTACGGTAGCTATGAACAACGGTTTCAACTGCAACAAAAATTTGCTGATACTGCTATAAATGCGGACAAAAAATTTACTAAATTATGAGAATACATAATTTCTAAAAGTTCTAAAATATTAATATTTGTAGAGTTTGGTCGATAACGGATAGCAACCGTCTTCAGTTGCGTTCTCAGTGGCTAAAATGGAATTATAGATGGCAACTGGCAACAGGAAACTGAAAGCTGGTAACTGAGTTGCTATATTTGCAACCGCATTTTTGTGTTCGCAGCCGAAATTTAGTTTGAGAAAATTATTTATTTTTTCAATTGTTTCTGCAGCTTGTTTACACTTAAGTCTGTTGCTAGTACTTCAAATTATATAATCTTTAAATTTATAGGACTTAGCTATAATTGCTATTTATAATATACATTTCCATTTCAGTGGCGTTGCCCATCAGCAATCCAATATAGGTTGCGTTGCTAGCCATAATCGACCCATACATATAGCCTAAGGAAAATAGAAATACATACTCAATTTGTTAGGAAGTGTGTATGAAATTATATAATTATACATTACCTATTATTTTACCATTTCATGAACCAAAATCTAGCCAAGCCCAAACGGATGTATTAGAATTTCTGTTGGTGTAGCAGCACGTTACCCCTAAGCTGTTAGATGTTTTGGGGATGTGTTGAGGTGATGGGCGTACGCCGGTTTCTCATGGTTGATCTGAGTCCATCGTAGTTCGATTTTTCGTAAAATCTACGAAAATGCTGTCGCTGAATTCGAATAGCCACCATGTAGCGAATACTTTGAACCGACCCTCTTAAGGAGGATTTTTAGTTGACGCTGTCACAAGGAAATCGCTAGCGCTAAATCTGTGCCAATAGAATTACTTTTATAAAATTGTAATAAGAAAACAAGATCCTTGTAGTTTCCAATTTGTATTTACGGTCTACGGTATGAAAATTTCTTAAATACTGCGCTTAAAACTATTTAAAAAAAAACTAATTTTAAGCGCTATAATGACAATTTTTATTGTTATGACCTACTGAGTACTGAGTATCTAAGAAATTGTCATGAGCCAAGTTTTGTTATTGGAATGGGAATAGAGCAAATTGCTGCAAATTGTAATTCTTTACTCGCCCACATCAAGTTGGAATTTCAAATATTTTGTGAACTTTTAGGCGCTTATTTTGTTGGAAATTTTCGGAAAATGTAAATCAGTAAGCAATTGTTTTTTTTGTTAATATATAAAAAAAATTAATCGATTTCAAAGCCATTATTACAAGTGCTAAAATAAGTAAGAATACAATAATACTACATATAATCAAATATATATGTGCTATATACTATATATGTATATATAACAAAAACACCAATAATTACTTGACAACATATTTGTTAAAATCAATAGAGTTAAATGCATAAATAGACATTTGATGTGTAGGAAAAGGGCGTAAGGAATAATTGGTAACTCAAAATGGTTCTACTTTCAGAAGCACTAAGTTAAGTCTATATGATAGCCGTGCCTAAGCTAACGAAGCGGTAATGATGTAACTTGTCAAGAAATGTGTTTCCAGCATAATTTTTTGTTTAACTTTTTGAAATATAATTTTGGACTATGAGAAGTTATAAAAACACCAATAAAGGCCCTACACACGCATTAATTTATCGGTCAATCAGTTGGCCAACCATTAAAAGTTGATTGTAAATAAGCCGTGTGTAGGCAAGTTGGTTAGCCTTCGACAAGTTGTTCGTCAGTTTGGAGAAAAAAATTCGATTTTCGAGGCAGGTTGGTAAACTTCTTGCTCTGTGTTTGGACAAGTTGCCGACCTACAATTCGATTTCATTTTTTAAAGGCTCATTAACGTTCACATGTGTTTTTTCGGTTCGTTTTGCTAGTAAGAATGCTTATAATTTGTGAAAATAGCAGCGGTAAACTTCTAAACTAAACTAAAAGTTTTCCGGTGCTCTGGACATGTTTACAATTCGAAAATTCCTTCGCAAATTAAATCGATCAACCGATTGGTGCGTTTATACGGAATTACGTTAAGTAAGTTTATTAACTGGTTGGCCGATAAATAAGCGCGTGTGTATGGCCTTTAATAATCTGCCATTAAACTGAAAAATAATTTTGCACCGGGTGTTACTGTTAAATTTTTCATTTAGTAGCTTCATTAATTGCTGTGCCCAAAACAAATGTATACATATATGTATTTAAAAATTTTCGATTTGCTTTTAACATCGCCAACATGATAAAGAAATATGAACAGCTGTTAAAAGATTGATAATAATAAATAATTGCACATTTTTTGGCAAAAAATATATTTGCAGTTAAAAAAATCAATATAACGACGCAGATTTATTCATGTGTTTGTTTCGTTTCTTCTTCATATCGTTGTTAAGTGATTGTAATATAAATTTTTCTATTTAAAACACATATTTTCCACGCTTCGCTTCGACTTACTAATTTATAATTTATAAGTTTATTTACATAAAATAAATGTACTTTAAGAAAAACTGAAAGCATATCTAAAGCATAAGAATCCTAACTGTCTAACAGTTGTTGAAATATTCATCAAAAGAATGGTGTTTCTGTTTAAGCTGAAATCTAGGGATCTTGACTCAATTAGGGTATTCACTCCTGCCTGTTAGTGCGTTGTTCTGCTATGTAGTTATATATTTTCTTCAGTTTACAACAATAAAATACACTGAAGAATAATAATTTTAACCTGATGATCATATAACAAGGAAAGTGTGAATACCTACACTGCCGGAAAAAAGTACTGGCACAGTGAATTTTTCATAATATATGCAACAATTTTCATTCTAATATTTTCCGGTAATTTTTTATAAAAATATGGTTCATTCTACAACAGAAAACATAAAAATAAAATCTCTAAACTTTGTGCAAAACTCAGGGAAATTTTATAAATTTGCGTACAAATTGGCAACTTTCTAATCAGATTTTTTAAAGAAATTCTAGGTATACAGTTTTTTAGCCCATCACTAAACTTTGTGAAAAACTCAGGAAAATACAATAAATTTGCGTACAAATTTGCAATTTTTTAATCAGATTAAAGAAAAATTCTAGGTATACAGTTGGGTAGCCCATTAAATTTTAATATAACAAAGTGCAAGTTTGAAGTTGCCAGATAATCCCGTCGATTTTTGGGAATTTTTTTTCACGCAAAGTATGTTCGAAAATTTTTTTTGTATTGAAGAAAGTAAAACACCGTCCGCAAAAATAAATTCCAAAAATCAACGCGAGTTTCTAGCAACTTCAAACATGCACTTTGTTATATTAAAATTTAATGCGTTACAAAACTGAATACCTAGAATTTTTTTTTATCTGATTAGAAAGTTGCAAATTTGTACGAAAATTTATTGAATTTTCCTGAGTTTTTCACAAAGTTTAGAGATTTTATTTTTATGTTTTCTGTTGTAGAATGAACCATATTTTTATAAAAAATTACCGGAAAAATAATTAAAATGGAAGTTCTTGCATACATTGTGAAAAATAAGGCTGTGCCAATACTTTTTTCCGGCAGTGTAAATTAAAAAAAAAAATGTAAAGCACCTTATCTGTTTGAAACCAAGCTAACAAGCTTGAATGCACGCTTTTAAACTTAAGTTATGTATGCAAATATTTTAGTATGCCTTCTATAATCGACACAGTAAAAATTTTCGTCTTGTTCGTAAATGCATTTCTGCCGCATTACTGCAAAAACAGTCCCTTTTATATCTGAACTGTAAATGATGGAACTGTACGGCATGCATAAACAGGGTTAAATGCCGAATTGGAACTCAGTTGAACTGTAATTTTGGAATAAAACAGTTTGTTTCTTTACAGTAATACAGCAGTATGCATTTACGAATTTGTATAACAAAAGAACAAGAAATGTAAATAAAATAATAGCAGCAGAAACACAGATATTTGCGAATATGTATTAAGAAAACCATATTTTAATTAGTATTATTTTCCTAAATTCGGCCCATGAAAAAAATACTGACAATAACACAACACCAATACCGTGAAAAGTTACAAAAACAACTTAGCAATTCGAATACCAATAAATGTATAATTTATAACCAGGGCTATCACTGAATCCTTCGTATTAAAATTTTACGTGATATCTACGAAAGTGCTATCGCTGAATGCGAATAGCTACGAAAGTAGCATACATCTTGCCTTAATATATGTGACCCGGCCTATGACTCAAAAAAGAAAGGACTTTCTAGTTTTCACCACGTGAAAGAGCGTCTCAAAAACTATCGAAACCATGTCATGTCATGTTTTGAGTCATAAGCCACCTTTTCAT